>CAHIKZ030001771.1:92500-260000 GCA_903632075.3 Acanthosepion pharaonis | reverse complement strand
AAGGACGTGAGAAGTGATGACTCTGCAGCATTCTGTCCTTTGTCGCTGTAAGTAATTTTGATTAATATCCAATTCCGGCCTTGTCTTGCCATCCATTCATTCAAAATCATTTAGAGTCATTTATTTGACTTCCCGTCTTGTTAGTGTTAAATGTACTGAATAAGAGCTTAAAAGATGGCCGCGTCTTCCCACGGGAATTATTCATCCTTTACAGGGGTCTGGTCCTGAGATTATTGGGAGTCCTATCAGGTGATTTTACTGGATGGATGGACACAATCCTAACAATATAAGATATGCAGATAATACTGTTTTGACTGCAGGAACTCCTCAAATATGTATAACAATCAAATGAGAAGAAAAGATTATCAATTGTAATATGCTCTGAACTAAGAATTGGAGATATAGAAATTAAGAAAGTGGAAAAATTTAAATGACTGAAAATTGTTCTCACAGAAAACCAAAATATTACGCCGAAATCGGTTGCCGGGTTGGAATATCGAAAGATGCCTTCCAAAATCTAAGCAAATTATTAAAATTATGTGATATCCATCTACTTACATATCTGTAAATTCTGCACAATTCCTGCACAGATAAAACGGAAACATATAGCAACGGATAGAAGGATGTTGAGGATACTATGAACGGATCATGTGAGTAACGAGGAAGGGAATTTAGATAAAAAAGGACGCTTGTAATTAGAATCAGAAAGCGACTAGAATTAATCTGACCCATAATGAGAAAAGAGGGTTTGGAGAATCTGACACTCACAGGACACACTGGAGGCGCGAGGAACAGAAGAAATTCACAAGCAAACTACTGAAGGAACTTGTTTAAATAAACAGGAGAACAGGGATTCGGAGTGATAACGAAAAGGAAAAAAAACAACAAAGGATAGGATGTAGTGGAGAGCCATGAACACCCTGTCCTGAAAAGGCACGACACTTAGAATAGATGTTAAATTATCTAAATCTTTTTTGACATTGTGTGTATCGGAATTTTCAGCTGATTTTTTCTGTCTATCTCTCGAAGATTCCATAAAAGTTTTATATTCTTTAGAACATTTATCATGCTAGAGACGAAAATATTTGCCGTAGAAATTTATTCCTTTGCAGCCCTAGGGGCAGGGACGGCTGCTAAAATAAACACTTGTCAACAGTTAGCTGAGGTATGTTAAGCCGGAGATCGCCAATTACTAATTGGGAATGAGGTTAAACTTTCATTTTCTGACACCATTTTGAATTCTTCTAGACTCTGAACGAGGAGTAACATCGTTTAAACCCACGTAAATTTTTCGCGATTTCTATAAACAAAAATGTTCGCACTGACATCCACCGAAGTCTTTATTCGGGAGATTTTTTATGAATTCGGACTCCGATGAGTATTCTGAAGGTATATACTCAAGTGGATATTGACGGGGAAGTAGTCGAAAATCCACACAATTGAGGTGGAGGAAATCGATGATGACCACTAGATGACGACTAGCGGCTACTATCATCTCGGGGTGCATAATTTAATTGAAGGTAATGTCGACCATCATGTTCTCCACTGTCTTAACCGGGTATTGAACTCACTACTCTTTTGGTCCTGTCATTGGAGAAATTGGAGAGGGGAATTAACAGGAGACAACTGATAATTGACATCCATTAAACATGGCACGTGGAACTAGAAACAATAAATAAATAAGTAAATAGTAGGTGTTCATGTTTTTGTGCCGTCAAAAAATGCAGTGGCAGTGGGAAAAATTATGTAAAGAATTTAGCGTATCTAAAGGTAAATTGCATTATAATTTTTTTTTTTTTTTTTCATAGTTTTGTATCACCCGTTAATAGAATTACATATCTGCCGCTTCAGGTCATTTTTTATATGTGAGCATTTATTTCTTAATATACTTTCTTATAGTTTAGAAAGAAAAAAATCTAGCATAATAAAATGCGGAAAATTTGATAAATATTGCTGTCATATATGGTCTGGAAGCCCTTTCTGTTTGTCTCAAGGTTCTTGATAAAATCCAGAGACGGATATGCATTGTAATTGGCCATGATCTGGCATCTCGTCTGTTGTCGCCCTCTCACAGACGTGCGGTCGCCTCCCTCTGTCTTTTTTTACAGATACTTTCATGGTAACTGCTCCGATGAGCTGCTTTCGCTGGTTCCCAGCCTTTCACTGTCAAAACTGATAAATGTATCTGTGTCTTCTACTCCAATAGCTTCATGTTGTCGCACCTCTCGCCTGTGGAACTCGCTCCCTATTTTCCTGTTTCCCTGATAGTTATAATATCCGACTATTCAAATGTAATGTCAATCGACGTCTCCAGATGCCTTGATCTATCCCCTATCCTTCTCCTCATCCTTTTCTCTATCACTCCTATTTGCTCTCGCTTCAACTCTCTGTAACCCCCTTTTGTGCTAGTGGCTTCCCGCCTTGCTTGGGGTGAAACCCTTAAAAAACTACAAAAAAAAAAAAAAAATAATGGAAGAAACACATTAAAAATGATTCGAGGAATATACAAAATATATAATCACATTTTTTTACTCGATAAAATATTGTTTCACGAGTATAAATATTTTTTTATCTTTCATTTTAATATAAATACATTTCAGTCCTTTTAAACTAACATCGTAATTTAAGCAAATCAGGCCCTGTAATCGATCCTGGTAGCAATATATATATATATATATATATATATATATATATATATATATATATATATATATATGTCTATAATCTTGATAAAATCCAAAGAAAGGCCTGTAATGTAATCGATCCTGACCTGGCATCTCGGTTTCAGTCACCTTTTCACAGACTTGATATGGCTTCCCCCTGACTTTTCTACAAATATTTTCATGGCAACTGCTCTTACGAGCTTTTTTTTTCCTGCTGTGTCATCTACATGTATTTAAGCGTGCTACTAGATTGGCATATAGGTCCCACCCATTTACTGTTGAAATAGCGAAATGCAACCGCCACTTCTATTCCAACAGTTTCTTTTCTTGCACTTCCCGCCTATGGAAGACACTTCCGTTTACTTGCTACCCTGTAAAATCTTCAAAACTTTAAATGCAACATCAATCGTCATCTTCTATCTTCGTGAATTCCGTTCATTTTTTGTCCTTTTCTCACTCCTCCCTATAATTAGTTTTTTCTTTCAGTTTCACTCCGTGTAACCTCCTGCCTACGAGTGGCATTTCTAATTTGCTTGGGATGATATGAATAAAAAAAAACAAAACAAGGTGTATCGCCATATTCAGAGAGGGAATAAGATACGATCGATCTCTACTGGTAATCATAATATTAATATTAAGTAATATTAATGTAATAAAAAGGCCGAACAGACAGTGCAAACTGAATTACGCATTTCTTTACCCCTTGGGATCAGTGTGTAGAATCTACCGTCGGGCGAAATACATTTAATCTTCAATTGTGTTTGTGTCTTCGAACAGAGCGCTACTCAGCTGTGCCTTTGTTTTGGGCAGAGCAAACTTAAAATACTGTGTGGTATCCGGTCCCAGTAACGCCCTCATTGCTCTAAAGATTCGGGATTGGTAGTAATACCGATGGTAGCGTAACCGACAGTTGGTTGCGTGGTGATGGTTTATTTTAGGAACTGGCCTGTTTGTAATACGCTCGAGGTCCCCACAGTAAACTGTCCTTGTGTCGCATACTTGCCAGTGTGTGGCGGCAAGTATAATGCAATATCACTTCTCTCATTTCTTGTGATAATGGTAATATAAGCTTTTTTTCCCTGAAGTCGGCTTTCATTGACCGAGCCACTAGTACTACTCAAATTTCGCTCTTCTTCAATCTCTGTCCGTCAGGATGGGATCAGTGTGTAGTATATATTTTTTATCTCTAATTTGAGGAAATATTCAGCATTCGTTGACCGAGCAGTCAATGTTCCTCGTGTTACGCTTTTCTTCACTCTTTGGCCATCGGGTTTCGATCAAAGTGTAATATCTGTTTTTGTTTTTTTTTTATCTTTAATGTTAACATTAATATCAACTGTTTCCTTATTAGTAAATATTCGGGATTTATTGACCGAACAGCCATTGCTACCCTAACTTACACTTTTCTTCAGTTCCTGGCAACAAGACTGGTATCCATGTGTTGTATCTTCTACCTTCTTTAATGGTATGTTAATATTAACATTTTTTTTTTAAAACAACTAAAATGAAAATCACATGTAACTCGAAGATATATTAATGACATGAGGAAAATATTGAAGATTCACATTACATTAAATAAAATTTTAAGAAGGAAACCTCCATAAATACTGGAAAGAGCGATAACATCTACTAGACATGAAAACATTTTATGATTTTAAGAGAATAATTTTATAAATTTCAACTAACAGTAAGCCTGGCTGTTTAATCAATGAATGTCGAATGTTTCCTTATAAGGAAACAGTTAATATTACCATTACGATTAACATACGGAATTTATTGACCGAGCAGTAATTGTTAATTGAGTTATTTTGTTCTTCATTTGTTGGCCATCGGGATGTGATAAAAATGCATTAAATGCTTTCCACATCTCTAATAATAATGGTAATATTATTATTGTTTCTTTATAATGGAAATATTCAACTTCTTTTGAACGAACAGCCAGTGGCTCCATCGTTTGAAACTTATAAAATCTTTCTAGTAAATTTATATTCAGAAAAATCGGTCAGGTAAGCGCCATAACTGATTCACGTTTCGGTTAACATGACGCTTTCGATTCATGGCTGACTAGACAGAGATTTTACCCGCAGTAGTTTGACACTACTTCTTGCGAAAGACTGGTTGCCAACCACGGCTGTTGGACTCAGTCTGTCCTGGTATTCAACCCATAGCTTAGAAGAGAAGAGATGGATTCATATGTTATCGGGTATTTTCGCGTAAGTGAATGTAATGGATTCGACTGGAATTCGAACTCGGAACTCCGACTTCTCATTCCGAGCCGATATCATTTACACGAAAACGTACATAGCTTTATCAAAGCCAGTAACGGTTATCGGTATTTCCGGTATGGATGCGGGTTTCTGGTACGGATGCGGGTTTCCGGTATGGATGCAGGTTTCCGTCCTGATATTTTCTTTGATGTAGTGTGGAACATCATAATGTGTGTTTAGTTCAATTTCGAGTTGCATATTCTATCCGTGGTAACTTTTGTTGTTCTTGAAAGAACTCAGTTGAAGTGGTTTCTGTTATTTACTAGAGTAATTTATTTGTGATCATGTAGCGTCAGGTTCACAGAATGATTGTCCTCTCTAAGACCTAAAGGCTTCATTCCCTCCAAACCACATTTAATCATTGATTCGAGGTAGCAACCGAATAGGAATATAATATTTGGATTTGAAATCATTGCTTCCTTAATATTTTTGCTTTCACAGAATCCACTTTATAAACAGAAATGAAAAGAGAGACAAAAATAAATTATAACGTGTAGCTTTTTGTAATCCTAAAACTCACAGAAATTGCTACACACAAATTTTGTTTTTAGATTTAAAAAGTTTTGTGTTCTCTATTCGATCACAGATTTTATTATTGAACACTAATTTATCCGAAAAGCTGTCAGTTTCGATTTTAAGCTACCCATGTTCACCAATAGGATACTTTCAATCCAAATACAAAACCGTAAGATATAATATTGCTGCACATTTATTTTCGTTGCATGTAACAATTTCTATGGATTAATTTTTATATGTTTAAATAGTTTTTTTTTTTAGCGTATCATTTTCTCGGAGAAGCATTTATTGCGATGTTAAAATTATGAGGCCAAATATGACGGTAACAGGATTTGGCTAATTATTTCATGAAATTACCTTATCTGGTTGAAATATACTTTTAAATGTCTTAAACTAAAGCAAATATATCTGCAATTATTATCCTCCCAAATAATTCGTATACTTTGCAATAATTACAGGCGGAGCAAGAAAAATCTGTAAAGTATAATGTTCTTCACAAATATAACGATTTTCTCTGTTAAATAATACAATCCCGGAGTATAGATAATCCTGGGTATGACGATCAACTACATCCGGAAGCAATACCTCTGAACGGGAGGTTTTGAGGATTGTGGAACCAACTCTTAATTGCTGCTGTTCCCAGATCAATTCTGACAGAGGGTGTTAGTGATTTAGCTATGGTCAAATATTTAAACCCCGAACTGCGGTCAACACACTATGAAATTATAAAAATAGATGTATATATTAAAATACCTGGAATATATTTTTGAAAAAAATATCACCAGCAATACATTTTAGGAATGAAATACTTACCAGCAATTCATTTGACTCTCGATAAAAACCCTCTTAACAAAAATACGTGAATGAAACCTGATCTGCAAATTGATTTCTTACAAAGTGTTGTATGGTCGAAACGACCCTTTGCTACCACTACCCTTTGCTACCACTTTTATGGTGATAACGCACTCTTGTTTGTTATTTTGTTTATGCCAACGTAGTAGGACTATGTAATTTCAGAGACCAATTTTACTACGCCGTTGAACAATAAGGATGCCCGAAGTCTTTGAATAATAGGCGTAATAATAGTACTTCCTAGAGTAGAAAAAGAATAGAGGCCCGAATAGTCATAAGAAATAGATAAGAATAGCAAAGACAGTAAGATAGGATAGTCAAGAATAGCAAAACACATATTAGGCGTCACGCGACTTCTTCTATATATGCGTTTCCGCTCTGGTCACGTGATCCACTTAGTTCAGTAATGAGATCGCCTGTGTTTGTTTACTGACGATCTATTTTCAAACAGAAATGTCAGCAGAGACAGTTTATTCCTATATAACACAATGAATATATATTCTATTCATACGAACTTATCCTAAACATTTCGTGGGGATTAAATAACCTATTTTGGTTGATATATCGTAAAACGAAATAAAACAAACCTAAGGTAAAAAAAAAAAAGCATATTAAAAAAAGCTGAGATACATAATAAAAAACAAAACCCAAAATACTTACAAGAATTACATTAGGCCAAAAACGGAGTATTACAACTGTTCTTAGACCTGTTGCCCAATCACCAGTTTTCGGAATTGATAGAGTTCAATATTGTTAGAACTATCTTACCCACGCGATAAACCCTTTCCCACAAACGTCACCTTGCAAGTCTCTCATTAACCTCTCGTTAATTCCATGTCAAAGTTTCAGATGAGCTCCACACTTTAAGTTCTACCTTTCCAAAGTTTTGAAATTAGGATAACATAAAATTTGAAAGGAAATCACGAAAGGAATCAATGGGTCTCTCTGTACTAAATCTGAGAATATTTTTCCCCAAAGAATGTTCATTCATTGAAGTGGCTCTTTCATGTTTGCTTCTATCAAAACTAAAACCATAACCACATTAATGTTTCTCTCAACGCTATGTTAACTAAAATATTCGTTTTCTATCCTGCTTATTCTCAGAAACCACTCATCCTTTACCTTCTCTTGCACTCATATTAAACACCTTATTGAATCAAAACCATTTAAAGAGTGACGTTTTAACTTTATTGGTTCTTTTATAATATGAAATGATTGTTAAATAATATATTCACGTATTTCTTTAATAGTCCTTATCTATAAAGCCGATTAACAGTATTATTATTCTATTTCTCCAAGTTTTATGTCGACATAACGCTTAAAAATCGTATTTCATGTATTTACGCACCCAGCAAGATATATGAAGCGATTCTAGAATTTTGACGAATGGAGTCAATCCGTGATATACTTTCCGCTTCGAAGAGAATTAACAAAAAAAAATGACTATTGCCAAGAAACGGTTGATCTAATTCCTCCATATTGAAAGGTTTTAAGGAAGCGGAAGAACAACCTTGAATCATGGGAAGGAATTGTAATATGTCAAAAGCAATCACGTCTCGAGTTGGATGGAGTCATCTGAACAAGAGTTTCGATCTAATAAATTGCAGAGATATGTCAGTGATGCGTTTTTGGTAAATCATCTATCAGGCAATTTATGATATATATATATATATATATATATATATATATATATATATATATATATATAAAAAAAAGGTTATTTAGAAAGAAAAAAATAACTTTAAGGATGTCGCCATGCAGATGTACGTATAGTACAATGGATATTTAAAGGGAAGGTATTTTAAGATTTGTCCTTTTCCAGTCCTAGTCTGTCTAGTTTATTTTCACACAGATGTTTTTTTGGAAAGGCAGGGGTCCGTCTGCCTTTCTCCAGATATGGGTTAAATAGCAGGATAAATTGGGGTTATTACCTTTGTGTAGGAAAGAATCTACAAGAAAATAAATAAATTCAAATCTAGACTGATGAGGGATGTGATCCATCAGGGTGATTTCTTTAGACACACTCATTATGAAGTAAACATCATTCCACTATAAATCTAACCAGTTATGCAACGTGTAATGTGAGTTGGCGATGCATCTCCATGTGTGATTTCTGTCAATGCCAAAAACGATTTTTGATAATGAGCTGGTGTGGAATCGTGACTTCTACCCTTTTGCGCGCGTTTTGCACCCATTCCTTTCACATTTGGTTAGATATAGCAGTAAACGCTGACGTGAGGAAGGTTACTGGCTACTCCTGATACCGTCTAGGATCAGAATTTGAAATTTTCCCGCGCGTTTCTTGACGTCACCGACGAAGAGCTTTTTCAAGTTAGTTGCGGCCTGATTTAAAAGCTAGAAGGTCAACTCATTTATTCCGTGCCCCTAACCCATACGCGGGCCGGAATATCTTATTCTTAACTAACCAAAACTTCAACATGTCGACATCACACTTTTCCAAGACTTATCCTCGTCTTGATGCAAACAACATGTTGAACTTTCCTCCGTTTTCAGCTAGAAAATGTAGAGACTACGACACTGTTGTCAATATATTTTTCCAAGACCAATTCCTCGTCTTGATGCGAACAACTTTCGAACTTTCCTCTATTCCCTACCAGGGTTCTACGACACGGTCGCCCTCACACCTTTCCAAGACGAAATTCCTCGTCTTGATGCGAACAACTTTCGAACTTTCCTCTATTCACTAACAGAGTTCTACGACACGGTCGCCCTCACACCTTTCCAAGACTAAATTCCTCGTCTTGATGTGAACAACTTTCGAACTTTCCTCTATTCACTACCAGAGTTCTACGACACGGTCGCCCTCACACCTTTCCAAGACTAAATTCCTCGTCTTGATGTGAACAACTTTCGAACTTTCCTCTATTCACTACCAGAGTTCTACGACGGTCGCCCTCACACCTTTCCAAGACTAAATTCCTCGTCTTGATGCGAACAACTTTCGAACTTTCCTCTATTCACTACCAGAGTTCCACGACACGGTCGCCCTCACACCTTTCCAAGACTAAATTCCTCGTCTTGATGCGAACAACTTTCGAACTTACCTCTATACACTACCAGAGTTCTACGACACGGTCGCTCTCATACCTTTCCAAGACTAAATTCCTCGTCTTGATGCGAACAACTTTCGAACTTAACTCTATTCACTACCAGAGTTCTACGACACGGTCGCTCTCACACCTTTCCAAGACTAAATTCCTCGTCTTGATGCGAACAACTTTCGAACTTACCTCTATTCACTACCAGAGTTCCACGACACGGTCGCCCTCACACCTTTCCAAGACTAAATTCCTCGTCTTGATGCGAACAACTTTCGAACTTACCTCTATTCACTACCAGAGTTCTACGACACGGTCGCTCTCACACCTTTCCAAGACTAAATTCCTCGTCTTGATGCGAACAACTTTCGAACTTACCTCTATTCACTACCAGAGTTCTACGACACGGTCGCTCTCATACCTTTCCAAGACTAAATTCCTCGTCTTGATGCGAACAACTTTCGAACTTACCTCTATTCACTACCAGAGTTCTACGACACGGTCGCTCTCACACCTTTCCAAGACTAAATTCCTCGTCTTGATGCGAACAACTTTCGAACTTACCTCTATTCACTACCAGAGTTCCACGACACGGTCGCCCTCACACCTTTCCAAGACTAAATTCCTCGTCTTGATGCGAACAACTTTCGAACTTACCTCTATTCACTACCAGAGTTCTACGACACGGTCGCTCTCACACCTTTCCAAGACTAAATTCCTCGTCTTGATGCGAACAACTTTCGAACTTACCTCTATTCACTACCAGAGTTCTACGACACGGTCGCCCTCACACCTTTCCAAGACTAAATTCCTCGTCTTGATGCGAACAACTTTCGAACTTACCTCTATTCACTACCAGAGTTCCACGACACGGTCGCCCTCACACCTTTCCAAGACTAAATTCCTCGTCTTGATGCGAACAACTTTCGAACTTACCTCTATTCACTACCAGAGTTCTACGACACGGTCGCTCTCACACCTTTCCAAGACTAAATTCCTCGTCTTGATGCGAACAACTTTCGAACTTACCTCTATTCACTACCAGAGTTCCACGACACGGTCGCCCTCACACCTTTCCAAGACTAAATTCCTCGTCTTGATGCGAACAACTTTCGAACTTACCTCTATTCACTACCAGAGTTCTACGACACGGTCGCTCTCACACCTTTCCAAGACTAAATTCCTCGTCTTGATGCGAACAACTTTCGAACTTACCTCTATTCACTACCAGAGTTCCACGACACGGTCGCCCTCACACCTTTCCAAGACTAAATTCCTCGTCTTGATGCGAACAACTTTCGAACTTACCTCTATTCACTACCAGAGTTCCACGACACGGTCGCCCTCACACCTTTCCAAGACTAAATTCCTCGTCTTGATGCGAACAACTTTCGAACTTACCTCTATTCACTACCAGAGTTCTACGACACGGTCGCCCTCACACCTTTCCAAGACTAAATTCCTCGTCTTGATGCGAACAACTTTCGAACTTACCTCTATTCACTACCAGAGTTCCACGACACGGTCGCCCTCACACCTTTCCAAGACTAAATTCCTCGTCTTGATGCGAACAACTTTCGAACTTACCTCTATTAACTACCAGAGTTCTACGACACGGTCGCTCTCACACCTTTCCAAGACTAAATTCCTCGTCTTGATGCGAACAACTTTCGAACTTACCTCTATTCACTACCAGAGTTCTACGACACGGTCGCTCCTCACACCTTTCCAAGACTAAATTCCTCGTCTTGATGCGAACAACTTTCGAACTTACCTCTATTCACTACCAGAGTTCCACGACACGGTCGCCCTCACACCTTTCCAAGACTAAATTCCTCGTCTTGATGAGAACAACTTTCGAACTTACCTCTATTCACTACTAGAGTTCTACGACACGGTCGCTCTCACACCTTTCCAAGACTAAATTCCTCGTCTTGATGCGAACAACTTTCGAACTTACCTCTATTCACTAGCAGAGTTCCACGACACGGTCGCCCTCACACCTTTCCAAGACTAAATTCCTCGTCTTGATGCGAACAACTTTCGAACTTACCTCTATTCACTACCAGAGTTCTACGACACGGTCGCTCTCACACCTTTCCAAGACTAAATTCCTCGTCTTGATGCGAACAACTTTCGAACTTACCTCTATTCACTACCAGAGTTCTACGACACGGTCGCTCTCACACCTTTCCAAGACTAAATTCCTCGTCTTGATGCGAACAACTTTCAACTTACCTCTATTCACTACCAGAGTTCCACGACACGGTCGCCCTCACACCTTTCCAAGACTAAATTCCTCGTCTTGATGAGAACAACTTTCGAACTTACCTCTATTCACTACCAGAGTTCTACGACACGGTCGCTCTCACACCTTTCAAGACTAAATTCCTCGTCTTGATGCGAACAACTTTCGAACTTACCTCTATTCACTACCAGAGTTCCACGACACGGTCGCCCTCACACCTTTCCAAGACTAAATTCCTCGTCTTGATGCGAACAACTTTCGAACTTACCTCTATTCACTACCAGAGTTCTACGACACGGTCGCTCTCACACCTTTCCAAGACTAAATTCCTCGTCTTGATGTGAACAACTTTCGAACTTTCCTCTATTCACTACCAGAGTTCTACGACACGGTCGCTCTCACACCTTTCCAAGACTAAATTCCTCGTCTTGATGCGAACAACTTTCGAACTTACCTCTATTCACTACCAGAGTTCCACGACACGGTCGCCCTCACACCTTTCCAAGACTAAATTCCTCGTCTTGATGCGAACAACTTTCGAACTTACCTCTATTCACTACCAGAGTTCTACGACACGGTCGCTCTCACACCTTTCCAAGACTAAATTCCTCGTCTTGATGTGAACAACTCAGAATTTTCCTCAATGAAAATTGATAAACTTTTCATAAGCCTTTGAAACTTCTAACTTTTACGAACCAGTTTCAAAAAAGATAACATTACACACACATTATTAAACCTCGCAGTGAGTACTTTTCCTATTTGTGTACGCATGCACCTTTCGTACAAAAAAGACAATATTCCAGAACTTTCATTCTGAAGAAACCTTTCCCGTCTTACCATCTTGGTTTTTCGTTTTGGCGCGGAACTTTATAATTCTACAAATTACTACTTATTACAATCTGCCTACAGGCTAAAAACAGACCTTACCTTTTCTGATAGTCTCCACTGTTGAGACAAGATTATTTATTATTAAAATAAAATTTCATATATGTTTTGAACCAGATTCGTTTTGTCATTTCCTCCTGTCTATCTACTTGTATTATTTCTATGCACTTGTTGAATGACACTAAAGATCACTCATTTAATATTTTTACTTTGTTTGTGGATTAGGTAGTCATAAGTAGTGTCTTGCACAAGGCCACCTTTAAATAAACCAGCACTGTATGCTACCGGGCCTGCAACACTGGTATACAGTGTGCGATGGACAAAGTGTCCTCCGATTTACGAAAAGATAAAAATAACGCTAACATCTCATTTTAACAGATATATTTACCAAAATTACACAAAAATATCTTGAGATATTAAACAGTAAATTTATTCAATAAAATCATCATTAGCTTCAACCATAGCCACCAGACGACTTTGTAATTTCCTGCAACTATTCTGAACGGTCTCCTTGTTTAAGTTGGCGAATGCTTCCATAATCCTTGCCACAAGTCATCTTTGGTGTTACAAGGAGTTATGTCTCTCGCTTACCTCCAGCCCACACAAAATAATCAATAGGGTTTGAGTATGAGGAGTTAGTTGGCCAGATGTAAGTCGCCATGTGGTCGAAGAAATTATCTGAAAGACATGATTGGGTTCTACTACATGTGTAGCATGATGCAGGGCCCCGTTGACGGATACAATGTCTTCCAACAGCCACCCTCTTGACCCAGGGCAGCACTACCTCCTCAAAGCTGTTACTGTATGTCGCCGAATTGAGTCTGAGGCTTACACAAACATGTTTGGGAGTGCTTTTCTTATCAGAACTATAGGAGTGAGTTTTCCCTGGTGCCGTACCTTTGTAATCACCATTAAACTCACCCAACTCTTTCCGAATCCTCTGCACTGTCCTCAGATTGAACGCCAAGCACTCTGAAATGTTCGTATTGGAAATTCTGGCTCGAATGCCAAGCAGAACCTTCATGCCATTTCCAAATTCCTGGCGTATTGAACTACGTCATGGTTCTCTTTTTTTCCAAGACAGTGCCCAACTGACCTTACTATACAGCGCAGTCGACAAAATTAGAAAGAAACAACGAGCATGCTCGTAGGGAAAAATATAAAATGGCGTCTATTTACCCATCGCATCCCGTATTTTTACTCTTGTCCGAGAATGTTAATTGTAATGTTGAATTTAATTTTAGCCGTTTCCTTATAAGGAAACATTGCATATTAACCGAGCAGCGATTAATATTTCCGTTAGAAATTGATAAAATATTTCGATTGAAACAATTTTTCCATAAAACAAATTTCTAAAGTCCAGTAGCTGTTATAGCTCATCCTACTATTTCGTGGAGAGTCTTCGTTCCGCATATTTTGCGTGAAGTTGTCTACAACCTCATTCTGTTATTTTTTACATCTTTCTTTGAGATTCTTTAGCGCCAAACGTTCCTCGCTAAGATCTACAGGCTTCATTAGTACTGATCTCAGAATGCGGCTGTATTCATCTGACAGTTTAGCTATTTCTTTAAGAGTTTGACTCCCTGCTTGGGATCATTATGAAAGTCCCGACCTGTTAAGGCTACTTAAATAGCTTTAGGTTTTACAGAAACTAGCGGTACTGTGCAATGCTGTCTCTAGTGATGGCTATTCTATATTCATTTTCCTCTACTGTGATAGCTAATTCATTATAACAAATCTATAGAGTGACGTATTAGAAGTATTTTGTATTTAGTTATTTCACACAGGGAAATTATGTTCAAAGCTGACATTTTCCAATGAGTAAACAAAAACAAATCATTATTCATGGTATGGTGGTGTCCATTGCTAGAGTTTTGGTATTACGAAGACCTTGTTTTTGTGTCCCCCCTTTTTCTTGCAGATGAACGCTTGAAATGATCATTGTCCCTTTCAAAATTCATAACTAAACTTATAAATTGACGACAGAGATTATGATGAGCCTCGTTTATAATTGATTATTTGATAAAAGAGGACTTTTATAAAGCATCATATTTTTGCAGAGAACATCCTTAAAATTTGCAAAGCTACCATTCGTCCATGCATTGAATATTGTTGTCATATATGGTCTGGTGCCCACGCTGTTCATCTTGAGGTTCTTGACAACATCCTGAGACGAATATGCAATGTGATAGGTCCTGATCTGGTATCTCGACTACAGTCACTTTCTCACAGACGTGCAGTAGCTTCCCTTTGTCTTTTCTACAAATATTGTCATAACAACTGCTCAGACGATCTACTTTCACTGGTATGCCAACTGCATGAATTTAAGCGTGATATTAGACTGGCATCACTGTCTCATCCTTTCACTGTCGAAACAGTTAAATGCCACCGCCTCTAAAACTCTAACAGCTTATCTCGCGCTACTCGACAGTGGATCAACCTTCCTTTTACTTTCTTCCCTGTTAGCTGCAATCTTCAAATATTTAAATTTAATGTCAATCGACATCTTCTGACGCCTTGATTCTGATATCAGTCCCTCTCTATATACGTTCCTCACCCCCCCCTTTTACTCTTGCTCACAATAAAAAATAACCCCTTGCTTGCTAGTGGTACTTCCGCTTTTCTTGGGGTGAAATGTTTAAAATAAATAAATAAATATTAAATAGAACTGGGTCAATGCAGGTGAATCTAATCGGAAGATTTGCGATTATGAATGTTCAATCAAGACAGCCACTGTATTGAATCGAGGTCGAACATTAATTTATAAACATTACAGAGATATTTTGGTGGGGGCGATGTAACCAAAGCTTAATTTTTCTAAGTGGCAACTATTTAGCAGTTCAGTCTAGTTATTTTTGGTCAATCTTTTACAAAGCTGATTAGCTAACCATGAAAATCTGGTTCAGCATTGGTTGGTAGATCAAAGTTGCATGTAAATTTATCGCTTCACATATATTTTTTTCAAATAAATTTCAAGAAACATTAAGAACAGAGTGTCAAACAAGTGAGAGTCACTTGAGATATTGTCGATTGAGAGGGAATCGATAGTCGAAAGACAATCGATCGATATAGAGTCTATTAAGAGAGATTCGATTTAAGGATGTTCGATCGATGCATAGTCGGTCGAGAGAGAATCGATCTAAGGAGAGTTAATTGAAAGAGAGTTGATTGATAAAGAATCAATCGATTGAGAGTCAATCGAGATAGAGTCGATCGAAGGAGGGTCGATCGATGGATAGTCGATCGAGAGTGCGAGGGAGACGATCGAAGAATATTTGATCGATATAGAATCGATCGGTTGAGAGTCAATGGATGAAGAGTCGATCGAATGAGGGTAGATCGATGGATACTCGATAGGGAGAGATTCAGTTGAGCGAGAGTCGATCGAATGAGAGTCGATCGATAGTTAGTGAATTGAAAGAAAGACTTGATCGAATGAGAGTCGATTATGTAAGAGTCGATTGACAGCCGGTCGATTGAGATTCGATTGTTCAAGTGTTGATCGGGGTTGAGTCAATCGATCTATAGAAGAGTCTGTTAGAGTGGAGAGAGAGAGAGAGAGAGAGAGAGAGAGAGTCGAACGATCGAGAGAGATAGAGAGAAATAGTCTATCCTTGCCTCTACAGATGAACACTTCGCAAGTGATCCTAACGACGGATAGCATCCAAAATCAGCCCCTCGGGTAAAACTTGCAATTTATCAATTCCTACTCCTTCGACTGACGTAGACGAATAGACCAAATAGGAACACAAATATAGAATGAATAATTTTTTATCATTTTTATATATATTTGTTGGTTGGTGCTACGAGGATGCATACTTGCTTTCTCATATTATCCATTTCCAAGTGCAACAAGAATTTAAAAACTCTTCGAACACAATGTTAGACATTGTCTTCTAATTTAAATTAAAATATAGGGTAGAAGAGAAGTTGGCTTGATGAGGACGAAAGAACGGCGACATATTTATACAGAAATCAAAAGATAATTCTAAAAATAAGAATCTAAAGAAATGCTTATTGATTAGAACGCACCTTAAATGGTAATTACATAGAATAAAATGTGGTATATGAGGCGAATGTGACAAAGACGTGCCTAGGTGAAGAAAGGATTTACATCAGAGCATCTTGGAATTAATTTAAAGAATGATGTGTAAACCAACGGAAATGGTTCAAATAGGAAAGGCAGACGGAAGAGGAAACAATATTAGAATGGAAAATAAAAAAAAATGACGAAAACATGGAAAACTATCCATGGAGAAGAAGCTGAAAATATAGAATTTAAGAAAGTAAAAGAATTAATGAACTAAGCGGATGAAATTATTTCGAAGTGTCTGCATCCTGGCACAATGCTTTTCCAAAAAATGTCTGGCGGCATCGAAGAAAAAAAAATCAAATGCCGACCGATGTCGAATAATTGAAATATACACTGCGTGCCAAATTATTATCGAGATAAATTTTTTCTAATACTTCAAAAACAGTCCAATCAATTCACAAAATTTTCGCACAATGTTGGCAAGACTGATCTGTTCACTGTTTGATGACACTACCCTATCATTTAAGAAATTCCTAGGGTAGATTTACCTTTTGAGAGTTATAATGTGATAGTTTACTTTTTAGCATCACTTAAACTGCTTTTACGGCACATCTATTCACTAAATTCTTACACTTTTCTAATAATTTGGCACGCTCAAATCACCGTGCTGAAAACAAATATGGCGCCAGTTTCTTTACATTGCGTAGATCAGTACAAAAATTTCAGTGATTGCGCAGATCAGTAGTGCCAAAATTATGTGAAAATTTTCTGTGAATTGATTGGACGTTATTTGAAATATAATAATAATCTAGCACGCAGTGTATTAATCTCTATTAAAATGTATATAATTCTTATACATAAAAAATACGAAAATCAGTAAGGACTGAACTCACTAGTAATTGTTCTTGTAAGAGAATCACGTTGACCATTACACCACCATGAGGTGTTCAATGGATAACAGTTAAAAAAATCATTATAAAATCAATAAATAACTGAAACGATGTAAATTGTGTGTCTTTTTAATGAAATATATATATATATATATATATATATATATATATATATATATATATTGAATAATAATAAATATATTAAAAAAAAAAATTAAAATCTTTAGACCCACTTTTGTAGATTAATATTTTTTCGTTTATTATTCCATTTAGATTCCTCGACTAGTTTCGACCGAAATTCAATTCATCTGGAGGAAAATATTTCTGCTTTAGCAATGTTGATATATATATATATATATATATATATATATATATATATATATATATATATATATATATATATATATATATATATATATATATATATATATATATATATATATATATATATATATATATATATATATATATATATATATATATATATATATATATATATATATATATATATATATATATATATATATATATATATATATATTGATGCAAAATTATAACATAGGCATATTATTTTTCACTACAAAAATTTTACTTGGTTTGCTTTATTCCATAAAAACCTCAATGTGTTATTAAATGCCGACAAATTTTTTATTGCTGGTAAAATTTTGTTTTATCAAAAATCTATTTCTGGTAATAATTTTTTCATTCAAAACTGTATTACTGGTAATATTTTCTTCTTCAAAAACGTATTGTTGGTAATATATATATTTTGTTTTTAAAATATATTGCTGGTAATAGTTTTTTCTTCAAGAATTTATTGCTGATAATGGTTTACAAAGTATTTCTGTTTTTACTCTTTCATAGTGTTTTGACCCCGGTTTCGGGGTTAACTATTTTCCTATAGCAATTAAGAGATGGCTCCACGCTCCTCAAAACCTCTTGATCAGAGGCCTTGCTGCTGGACGTAATTAATCGTCTTACTCAGGACCAGGATGTAATTTCTCGTCATACCCGGGACGCTACAAAAATTGCACATTCCTTCAAAACTACTGGTATCTTATCTAGCGATTGGGGTTGAATATAAAATAAAGGGTTTAACCCTCTGAACTCTGCATTCCTAACCCTTTTGCCTGAGATCCTAAGGCAAAATTCATAAAAAATCGGTAAATATTTCACAGTAAATATAAAAAATAGGTATATATACCCACCATTCAACCGTTGCCTAGTCATTATCATTTTTCTATATCACTGGTCAACAGGTCGTCATTTTTCTCTACTACCAGCAATGCAGTAGTCAGGGCTCAAAGAGTTAAAACATTTATTTTACAATCAACAGTATCAACTGATATGACAACAGTACTGGTTAAACAAATTTGCAGTTTTTGTTATAACTTGAATATGTTATAATTTTGAATAAATATTATCAATCTATCTATCTATCTATTTTTATATATCTGTCCGAATTTTGGATTAAGAAAACAAGTGACCAAATGTTACATTTAATTACAGATTCAATCAAAAATGTATTTTCCCTGATTATCTATGACTTCCTTCCATCTATTAACATGCTTAATAATTCCATTACTGTAAAATTCTTTGGGCTTTGATTCGAAGAACTCACAACTGTCAGTTTTAACCTCTTCCTGGGTTACAAAAGCTGTTTATTCCAAATGATTCTGTAAGCTACGAAACAAATGATAGTCTGAAGGAGCACGTTCGGGAAAATAATGTGGATGAGAAATTTTCTCCCAACCAAGTTCTTCGATCTTTTGTGACGTGATTCTTGCTGTGTAGGGTGGCGCATTGTCCTGATGAAACATCACCCCATTTCGATTCACTAGAGAAGGTCTTTTTTCCTGAAAGCTTGGTTCAAACGCTCTAATTGCTGACAGTATATTTGAGCATTAATTGTTGAATTAAGTGGTAAGAATTCAAAGTGGATTATTCGTTGGAGATCCCATCAGATTGAAAGAAGAACTTTTGCCCATGAAGTTCCCTTCTCGGCTGTGTCTGGGGTCCTTCCCCTTTACAAAACCACTGTCTACGACGCTTAACTTTTCTATAAAAGATCCATTTTTCGTCGCCAGTCACAAGTCTACCCCCCAAAAAAAGGTGAAAATGAAGAGAAGAGCAGATGTCAACTCAGGATTTGACATTGTTTTCAGACAATTCATGAGGCACCCATTTTCCAAGTTTCGGAACTTTTCCAAGTTGTTGAAGATGACGATGAACAGTTGTATGGTTTGAACTGAGAACCACTGCCAATTCCTCAACTGATAAAGCAGGATTTACTTCAAGGACTCCTTCAAGAAGCTTTTTCATCAAACTCAACTGGACGTCCGATTCGATCTTCATCTTCAAGGGCGAAATCTCCACCTCTGAATTTTGCAAACCATCTTCTGCAAGTTCTTTCATTCACACATTCCTCTCCATAAACTGAGTGAATGTTTCTAGCCGCTTCGGCTGCTGAGTTTCCTTTCTTGAACTCATAAAGCATTATGTGCCTCAAATGATTCCTGGGTACTTCCATGTTAGCAGGGTTTTAATCAAACAAAATTTAATTTTATTGTTCTCTGAAATAAAATTTGATCAGTTTAAATGCATCTAAACATAAAAAAAAAATGTTCAGCTCCATTAGACATTATAAAATACTCTTTAAATTTCGTTCATTTTAAAAAAAGTTAAAAAATTCGGACAGAACTTATGGGATGACCTGATATATATATATATATATATATATATATATATATATATATATATAAACATTTTTACACACACACACCTAGACACAACACACCTAAACACACACACATACACACACACACATTCATATATATATATATATATATATATATATATATTATTAAAAAAACAATTTAATTCTTTGCAAACATTTATTAATTTTTCTTTTAAAACAAAGATTTTTGTGGTGACTGATTATGTATGTGCCCTAAAATTAATTCTGTTTCCTGAATATTTTGTTGTTCATTTCTTTCTTGTCAGCCGTGTCATTAAATGTAATAGTTTTGTATTTGGGCAATAAAATAGATTTTTTACATTAAATAAAAAAAAATACTGATAAATAATTCTATTCAGTTTTTCATTTTCGTCTTTTTTGGGTGAGTAAAATATATTTCTATTTTGGACTCAGTCTCTGATTTTTCTCGAATAAAAAAAAAAAGTTATTATCTAAAGTATTATGTATTTCGCACAAACGAAAAGCCAAAATTACCGTTATATATAACGACCACCGCTCAGAGCATGATTTAAAAAATAAACCCACACGGAAACATTTACAACTAGGGCGATTTCTCATTTGAAAAAATAAATTTTGTCCAAATATAAATAAATATAACCGCCTCTTCTACTCCAACAGCTTCTTCTGTCGCACTTCCCGACAGTGGAACTACCTTCCACTTAATTGCTCCTCTGATAGCTATAATCTTCAAATATTTAAATGTAATATCAATCGTCATTTCTGATGCCTTGATCCTGATCCCCGTCCTTCTCTATAGCCTTTCCTCAAACACCCTTCTTTATTCTTAATCTCACTCTCTGTAACTACTTTGACATTGGTAGAATAAATTGATTCTTTTATAATAATATATTGATTTGAAATGCTTTTAAACATGTGTCATTAAAAATTGAAACCAAATCATGCACTGGCAAATCTCTTATATTTTCTTATGTCCCTAATTTTATTACTGTTGATCCATACAACGAGGTGTTTGAAGCGAATATCCTATTTATATTTATCCTAGAATCAGATTAGTTACTATCACTGTTTTGCAAAAAAATTGTCCTGGAAAACTGGGTACTGCATGTTAATATATTGTTAATGAAATGCTCAACGTTTAGTAAAAAATATTTTTATAGAGACATATTTTTAATTATAATGATATGTGCTTGTATATTTTTTATGGTTGGCAGTGTATTAAGACAATATTTATTTGTGCTAATATATGGTTTTCAATATTTAGAAATATGTATATAATAATTTTATTAATGTAAACATTCTAGGCCACATCCCAGATATACTTTCGCATCAATAATCAGGTGGACCGATTATTACATGAAAGTGAGTGGCAGATTTTTGTATTGATAATATTTTTATATTACATTTAGATTCTGTCGATATTTGCATTGAACCCAAATTTAAAAGTCAAATGCATGTTGAGTAAAAGCATGATACATTTTCTATTCGAAATATCATTGCGGAATGCACAAACCCAGACGACCAGAAGATAAGATTAATTATTAATTATTAATTATCTGCTACAAAAAAATTAAAACAGCTAATCTTTTGATAAAAATAACAACACACGTGCAAGATCTAAATTGCAGATAACCGACATTCTTTATGAGTTCACAAGCCCTATGAGAAACTGTGTTACTTATCAAATGTCAGTATCATAATAATTATATTGATCATACCACTACATGTCTATATAGATTCACATTACGCCGATTTTGAATATAGCTAAATTAAACTCATTTAAACAAACACAGATATCTAATAATATATATATATATATATATATATATATATATATATATATATATATTCTTACAACACACAAAGACAAAAATTAAAAAATAACATCACACACACACACACACACACACACACACAAATATATTAAAATATATATATATATATATATATATATATATATAAAAAAAGTTAAAAGATTTACTAGTGACGCGTTTCCTCCTTTTAACATATTAATCGGAAAAAATATTTTTTATTCAAAAATTTTAGAAATCTTTAAATCAAAAATCAAATACTTACTAAGTGATGGAAAGAAAAAGTCTGCAAATGAATTCGGCAAGATATATATTTAAAAAAAAAAAAAAGTTTCATTTTTTTCATGACATGTATATATTTGTTCTAACATAAGATTATTTCGCATGAGATTTAAAATACATAGGAAAACGAAAATGAAAATAAATGATAAGAATAAAACTACGGTACCTTACTTAATGAATTTACTATCAACATCAAGAAGTCGATAAATGAATTCTAGAAGATTCTTCAATAAAATGGATAAAAATATATTTTATACCATTCAACAAAAGATGAAATTTATATATATATATATATATATATATATATATATATATATATATATATATATATATATATATTTTTGTATGTGTGTGTGTGTGTGTGTGTGTGTGTGTGTGTGTGTGTGTGTATTTCGATGATCCGATTTTAAAATTCATTCCTGTTACAAACTTGGTTTGACCTGCATAGCCAAACGCTTGTTTTCGAAGGAGATTTATAGAAAGTGACAGAGAAAAATCGATTTAGTTTTATCAAGAACTGATGGCGTTTCATTAAAACAGCCATCACTGGAAATTTCAATTTAATTTTGATTAGAAATTATTCAAAAAAAATTTATAATTGTTGTAATTTTAATTGAATAGTTCCATCAATAGATCGTTATGTAAGGATGGTCATTATCGACTATATGTTTGTGAGTTGACACTGTGATAGAATTATTACACATTTCAACCAACATGAAAACGAGAAATCTGCTGTCTTCAAATTCTCTCTCATACTCTGGGGCACTCTTGTGGTAGGATCCACCTAATTTGCATAGTGGAGTACCGACCATATAAATATGGTTGGTACCGGGAAGAGAGGGAGGAATCAAGAGATTCAACCAGAGACTCTGCCCGACTGCGACTGAGTCAACACATTCTCCAGGAACGGTCTTACCAGGAATATACAAAAACTATATGTAAATATTGTGTACACTTTCTTGTTTCAATACATTTTTGTTCTAAGTATATTTTTGTGTTGTATTATTATTCCATGCATTAGTCAAGTTTCAACTGGCATATATGAAATATATATATATATATATATATATATATATATATATAGCAATATATATATAAATATATATATATATTGATTTTAACAATAAAAATATAAAATTTAAAATCGTCAATAAACTGAGTGTATATGAATATTCTTTTCGTTTTATTTATTTTTTAATTTAGATTCTTCATTAGTTTCAACCAAAACATGGCCATCATCAGGAAAAAAAAATCTGATTACTGGTAGCTGTGACCTGCAGAAATGATGTCTTGATGGAAAAATGAACTTTTTATTGTAGTTTTCATTTCTTTTTTAAAAAAAAATTTTTTAATGAAATTTTGGTCATGTTGCTTGTGTTGTGTCAACAGTCTCTTTTCTATTTTTTATTTAAGATAAGAGCTGGGTGGATTCATTCCGTTTTGATTTCCCTTGGTCATTTTGACAGTTTTGTAGGTTCCTGGAAAGGGGTTGTGTCTCTGTTAAGTGTGTATGTGTCAGTTGGTTCTTAGGGAGTTAGTGATATATATATATATATATATATATATATATATATATATATATATATATATATATATAATATATGACCACTCATATTTAAGGTTAAAAGAGCTTAGGCACATTTGTATTTGTCAACAATATCAAATGAGCTATCTGTGGTTTATACTGCAAGTATATTGAGCAGACCTTAGTTACAGTTTCTGGGAAAGAGCATGATATCTAACCTGAGCAAAAAGTTGAAAAAGGCCAGCACGCTCAATATTATAAAATTGATGATTTGTAGCTTCGTGAAAGCACAGATATTGACGACTCACAAGAATTCCGTCTAACCAATTTCACTCACAGGGCTTTGGTCAACCCGTTCTATGGTTTTCAGGGACTTTCGAAAGGTGCCGCACGAAAATGTTAGGAAGTCTTCTTCCTGATAAATGAACGGATGCGTGATTCGAAAATATATATCGCATCATCCCAAAGCTAACGTTCTAAACTCTCGATATACTAATCAGTCATTTACTAACGCCTGATGAGATGCGTTTATATGTTAATAGAGAGAGAGAGAGAGAGAGAGAGAGAGAGACAGACAGACTTCTCGAATAATCAGGCCTGTTGACGATAATAAATATATTGTTATAAAATAATAGTATAATAAAACCGGACAGTCTTCTCAAATACCAAAAATAACAATTTAGCAACACACACACACACACACACATACACACACACACACATATATATATATATATATATATATATATATATATATATCAGGGGTGGATAAACTGGAATATTAATGTTTGAGCATTTTATATTATATTCTTGCTATGTCCTGGACGTCGAGCTCTACCTGGATTTAATCGTCTTGGAAATATAGCGGGTAGAATAGAGATCAACGTGTTTTAGTGGATTCAGCAATTTTCAATCTGCTTCATCTTCATGAAGCGAGGGCAAGATCTAAAAGGTCAGCCAACATAACAGTGATCTCTTCTCAGAATCCTCACACTTGCTCCATATGTAGCCTCCTTTGTAAATCACTAGCGGGTCTTAAATGCCACTTAAGATTATCGCACAAACTTTCATAACTGAATCAATAAGCTGTCAGATCCTCATACGTCGAAACCGACGGGAGAGTCGATTATTAGTCTTCTTCCTGATAAATGAACCGATGCATGATTCGAAACCGGGTTCATGGCCAGAAAGCGAACGTTCTAACCTCTCTTTCTCTCTCTCTCTCTCTCTCTCTCTCTCTCTCTCTTTATATATATATACATTAGGATGCAGGGGGTTGCAGAAGATTTGGAGCAAGAGCAGATAGGAGTGATAGAAGAAAGGATGAGGAGAAGGATAGTGGGTAGATGAAGGTAACTGGAGGTGTCGATTGACATTACATTTGAATAGTTGTAGATTATAGCTCTCAGGGAAACAGTAATTGGGAAGGGTGTTCCACAGGCGAGAGGTGCGAGGTATGAAGCTAATGGAGTAGAAGAGACGACTGCATTTAAAAGTTTCTACAGTTTAGGGGTGGGAGCGGGATGCCAGCCTCGTAGGGTTCTTGAATTCATGGATTCTGGGAACCAGTGAAAGCAGCTCATCAGAACAATTACCATGAAAATATTTGTAGAAAAGACAGAGAGAGGCGACGGTGCGTCCGTGAGAGAGTGATTGTAGACGAGACGCCAGATCAGGGCCAATTATATATATATATATATATATATATATATATATTATATATATATATATATAGAGAGAGAGAGAGAGAGATGTAAGTAGAATGAATTAAAAAGGAAAGTTATGTTATCACACAATATTTAATAAAGTTATTAAAAAAAGTATCACTAAAACACTAAAATGGTACGCATCTTTTATTAATAAGATTCCTCTTGATAATGACCAACACAAGTCTTGCCTATATTTGCTTCCAACTTTGATAAAAGACATCATAAATCCACACGCTACACTACGTTCACTCGGTTTCTTTTCTTCTTCTAAATTTGATTTACTGCACTAAAACATTTTCCACCAGATAGGAAGATGGAAAACAATAAAAATATATTGGCTTCATTCCACAGTATAGGATAATGCAGATGAAATTGCAACCGCATTTCGCACAATTTTGATTTGCAAAAATCGTATTTATTATATCATTTTGTAAATCTATGATGGTCGTCTGTAAATCAAGCAGTTGCTATTTTGCAGACACATTTATTTTTACTCAACTAAGACTTCGCAGTTTAATAACGTCTTTAAATCTTGTCTGTTCATCCTCCTTCACCTGCTTTAAACGTGTACAATAGGCCCTGAGATTATCATGTGTAAATAATTCTGAAAAGGCTTTTCATTGATGGAAAGATATATTCTGCGATGTATTCGCTTGTGCAATTAGAATTTACTGTTCGAAATTCTCAGTGATAATGTCATCCTTTCATTATAAGGACATAGTTGGTGTTCAATGACCGAGCAAACAGTACTATCGTCGGTTAAAATTCATAAAACCTTTCTCTTGAAATTTTTCTCTTCAGGAAGATAGGTTTCTTCTCCATAACTTTTTATTTGAAGTAATATGGAGCGCTATCATCTGGATGACGTCAGTATTTCCTCGTCGATTTACGTATGATACCGATTTTACTTTTTGCATCTAACCTCAATGATATGGCTTTTGTTGTCTGATACAGTTCTTTGTTTGCAATTGTGTAGCGTCAGTCCACAAGCTTCGAAGAAGGACGGTCTTTGCCATGTTACACACACATCACTCAACCAAAACCATTTTAACCATTGTTCCAAAGGCGTGGTTGATACATTGAGGGTTTAAAACTCGTTTGGCTCTGTAAGAAAGTCTTGTTCTGAGGAGACTATTTAAAACATGATTCAAGAAAGCCCACCTGGATGGTGAAGTATGGACCCTGTTGTTAAATGCTGGTCTAATTGGATGAACTGATAGTAATTTTGATTCTGTCTATATTTCTGAGATGAGGTATTATGTACAGTATTTACATTAGTCGGACTATTCACCCTCATCTTTGTCGCCATTGTTTGAAACTTTTCGGCCGTTGTACGCTCCGGCCTTCTTCAGATGATTGGAATTTCGAACTGAACGTGAGATTTCGATCACTAGGGTAGACTGTTTAGTTCCACTAATAACTGACTAGGTAACTGATAACTGGCATCCATCAAACATGGCACGTGGAACTAGAACAGTCTGGAATTTTAACGAAATAAAACAGAGTTCGAAATTCCAACCACCTGAAGAAGGCCGAGCGTACAACGGCCGTGAAACTAAAAGAAACAAATATGGCGACAAAGATGAGGACAATAGTTTTGAAAAATAATGTATTGTAATACAATAATTTTGATATATTAAAATTTATAGATAGAACGACCTGTGTTTGGCTAACTTAATACGATATAACTATGGATATTTTAATATTTTCAGTTTCTATGGAAAAATGTGAATACGGTTTTTATATGCTCTCCAAACTTGTGATGAAAAAGAAACTGATGAAGTTGGAAATAGCCTTGAAAATTTGAAACTCTCGAAATCAAAGCGCAAATGGGAAAAGCCATTGATTTGCTTAACTGATTCGGGCGTCTTAATAGCTACGTGTTATTTTTATTTCGCCGAAAATAAATTAATTGCGTTTATTCCGCAGTATGATATAGTAATTGTTTAAAAACATTTTCAAATTTTAAAAATGAAAGATTATTAAATTCATAAATTAACTTTCAATGATTTTATTTGTTAATTTATAATGGTCATAATAGATAAATATATAACGTATATCGTGTTTGTAAGTTTTATTTTTCAATGGTGTTGAATCAGTATAAGCCCAAAGGACCACTCTAGGGTAGACCTTTACAGATTAAGGGACACAGATTATGTGGATATATGTGGAAGATAACTATTAATCCTAGGCTTGAACAGGTTAAGGTTGTATTGACTGGGAAGTAACTTCCACTTAATTTTTGCCTCGTTTGGACTACCGTTATTCTCAAAGAGTGGTTGTAATCTAAGAGGTTCCAGTTTACCATACAGTTTAATTCATAGTTGGAGTGAGTATACATAGATCCACGCTTTTCCAGGTCATTGGTGCGTAAGCGACCTGAACAGATTAAGCCACAATATAAACCCCGCTCATCGCTTCATCTTCCCAGTACGTAAACCTTTATGTTAGTCACACTTGCTTTATGCACCATTATTTAATTATATTTTTATGCGCCAATAATTAATTATATTTAGAAACGAAGAAATATATATTTAATAATGTCTCCTATATACCGAATGTAACAGCAAAATTGTCCAAATCGTGTAACAGCAGGGTCCATCCCACAAAATGTTTAATAACTAAAAAAAAAAAAAAAAAAAAAAGGAAATTAACTTTTTCCAGGTTTTAAGATAAGACGGTTAGCCATCTTGATATAATTTGTCGTAAGAATCACTAGAAATCCTTTGGGTTATTCAGCTAGAAAGAGAACAGTTTAATATCGTTTGTCTTCCCAACTGAGCAATGCTGAGACGAAAAAGATCATTAAGTCCTTCGGTAATGGTGCCAACATTCATACTCTGGCTTCCATATTCAAAGTCCATTCAAGAACCATCAAGAGAATGGTGAATAAGTTTAAAAAGTGGAAACAGTAGAATGTAAAAGGGGATCATCTGGTCACTGCAGCAAGAGAAATCATCATTTCACCTTAGAGTTAAATGCATTCTTATTGTCCAAATTAGAGTCCAATAGTTTTATAAAAACCACTGAGAATTCCAGTAAGATATCTTTAATCATTTCTAAAATACAACAGTTCAAAGCTTAATCTAACAATTGTACAATGTTGCTGTTTTGGATAATTCTATTATTACACCCGGTACAAGATCTAAGATTTAGACGGTTAGATAGAGGTAGAAGCAGAGTTTATGGGAAATATAAGGTTAACCCTAGACTTGAAAATGTAAAGATTGTAGTGATCGGGGAAGTATCCACTTTGGAATCTGTTCCACAAGGCAGCGTTTCATTGGAAGAAGCTACTCCAGTGGAATGTATATTCTACCAACGGAATGCGATGGAAATGAGGTGCTACAATGAGTCTTAGGCGTTAAGGTCATAACTGGTGAAAAAGACGGATGAAGTTCGTCTGAACACTTTCTAATAGGAAAATCAATACAGCAGCGAGAGACTTGAAACACCACTTCCATAAGAAAGAAGATGTAAGGCCGAAAATATTTTGTCACAAATAAGGACGCGGAAAGTCTTCTAGAGTCTATCTAGAATGGAAAGCAATGAATGCGTTATACCTTCACATATATGGAAGCAGTACTCCATTTTTGGTCAGATCTAGCATTTGTAAATGTAGAGATGGAAGGAGCGGGTCAGATACTTGCGGAAGTAGTACAGAGAACTGACAATTTTCCAGTGGCTTTAGTGAAGGATTATATGTACGTATTCGACTTGAGGTCTAGTCTTTTAAATCCATATTCATCGCGATGGAGGATAGTTCTGGATGCGATTGTCATTGGGTACAGAATACTGCGTATTTTTTCAATCGTGTTGCATTCAGAAATCGGTAGTATTTGTCAGGTGCCGGTAAATTCCGAATACTTAAAATAATACACAAGAGAAGAGAGAGCAAATTCTAATATCTAAAGGAGAAATAACCGGTCCCAGAATGGAGTTCGAGATGAGGACAATCGACTTTTTTGACTCTATTAAGATTTCGATTAATAATTCGAAATACACATGCAGTTCAGTTAAAAAATTACTGTCCAAAATAATTTTTGATTTCTAAAACTTTATCCTCTTTTTTCCATATGCTAAATATATGGGAAAAAAATATATCATTTCACCCCAAGAAAAGCAATAACGTTATTAAAATTCAACGGGGTACGGGATGTAAAATATGTGAGCGAAAAAAAAAACACATTATTAAGTAGGGAGAACAATGAAATGACAGGAATTAAAAAGACCGAATTTTTGAAGATCAGCTGGGAATGCAAAGCATGAAGCCGCAAGAGATTTCTACAAGTGAAAACAGAGAAGAAACTGTTAGCTTAGAACTTACGGTAGCATCTAGACATTTTAACTGCAAAATGATGAAATTCTGCCGCCAATCTAGTTCTGAAATTAAATTCATAAATCTAGCGACCATAAAGGAAAGTTCATTAAAAAACTACCAAGAAAATATTTCTAGAAATGGTACTGGAAATCTACATTACAGCATAGGGAAAGCGACTGAAGCTGAGATGGCATAACTTTACAAATTATTCGTGGAATTATATCAAGAAACTCTAAATACATAACAGGAGCACCAGACTGTATATCTCAAAAATATTTGTGCCATCTTCTTTTTTAGTGTGTGTGTGCATGTATATATATGTGTGTGTGTGTGTGTTTCTGTGTCTATATATATATATATATATATATATATATATATATATATATATATGTGTGTGTGTATATATATATATATATATATATATATATATATATATATATATAATAATGTGTTTGTGTGTGTAGGAATAAAGAGAAAAAGAAAGCATTTGTTCGACGACGCGTTTCGAATTCTACACCGTCTAATGAGATCGAGGGAAATAAATATTTACTTTCCCAGTTACATTTCTCTTGTTATGGCCATTGTTATATCCATGAGATAACAACACCGTAGTTCACGGACTGGACGGAATATCTGAATGGAAATAAATAATAATAGCCATGCTTGGTTCTCGGAGAGGTTTATAATGCTATGTCATGCACAAAATTAGATATATACATAGAGAAATTACAACATATGCAACAAAAAACTGTGTGTAAGAAAGCGAAACCTTACTTGTAGCATGTCACGAGATGTTAACTTGAGTAACGGCGGTTTCTCTACGAACGAGGTTAGGCCATATGGATTTTCCTCTAAGGCCTACCAATGATGGTTTAGCGGCGTCCTTCATCTCTGGCCATATCTTCGAGTTAATACATGCCACCATAACTAGAAAATAACGTAATTTATTACATAGGAAATACTTCGAAGGAATCATTATAAATATTTTCCCATGAATAAACACACCTTATTTTATAACTAAATTAATAACTAATAAAATCTACACTAAAAGAATATAAGAACTGCCTGCCTATAACGACAAACGGTTTAGCCGAAATTCTTTCACTATCACAGAAAGAAAAAATATATCCCTAAAAGACTGCAGATTGGTTTTTCAGTTGCTAAAGGTTAGAAGCCATATTTGGTCTCGTAACAACAAATTAAAGGAAAAGAGATAAGGTTGCAGTTTTACTTTATCAAACCTATCTATCTTTCTATTAAGAAAGGAGTAAATGGTCGTGGCATCAACATAAATAACGATTTTGGAACTGATTACATCGTGTAGATCGTTAATGAAGATGAGACTCAAAGTAGATTATAGTGCAAATCTGATTTGGGGAATGCTTCTCTAAAATTAATAGTCGAAAGACCACATATATTGGTTTTATTGCCACCAAATTATCTCTGTTAAAATTAACCTGTAAATAACACCAAGGTGCTATATCGTACATTGTAAATGGAATAAGAAATCGATTAAATCTTCTAGAAGCATTAAGTATAAAAAACAACACTTCATAAATAAAATGATATTAAAGTAAGAAACAAACATACGAACAATATTTCAATAATAATTTATACAAAAGCAAAAACAAAAGAAACAAATGAAATACTAAAATATGGAGAAAACAACGACGTAGCAAACAATGTTTGTGATAATACCTACTGATAGCGGCAAATAGTCAAACATTTGACAGTTTATAACTAAATATATAGCCAAACCCCCAAAAATGACCCAGAATGTAGAAAAAAATAAAATAAAATAAAACATTCTTACATAAATAATTTTCTTTGATCTTTAATCAAGGTTGAATAAACGAATAGTTTTCTTATTGCGATAAGCAGTTTTTTTTACATTGTGAATTACGCCGACCGACCTGCCGATTTCAGAGAATAAAAATTCGTGATTTTCGGCATAGTTCAACCCTGCAACCCACCTTATAGGTAAAACATGAAATCAATATCCTTAATCCGTTTAAACAAATGTAATTATCCAAATAATCAATATATTCAGGTGCTTTCGGGTATTTTATTCTCTATTATCAAGAATGTTTTAATGGTATTTTAACGGGATGTGAAGATTACATATATATATATATATATATATATATATATATATATATATATATATATATATATATATATATGGCAAATTTTTTTTTCAAACAGAGACAGTACACTGATATTTCGAAAGCAAAGTATATTAGAGCCAGTTGGGTAATATCTGTGAGAAAAAGAGCACCATGACGCAAATCACTTCGTCAGAAATTTGGGAAAGGCATGCTGTTCTTCTTAGCATTCGATCCGGAAGCTTAAATTCGACATTTCAGTCTGTTTGGGTGGCGATTTGAGGACAGTTCAGAGGATTCGGAAAGAGTCTAATAGTGATTACGAATGTGCGGCTGCTAGGAAAACTCACTCTGATCGTTTTCAGAAGTAAAGAAGTCCAGAATTTGTTGGTGAGGTCCTCCAACTCAACACGGGGAGCTACATCAAGTGCTTTGAGGAGGTAATGTTGCTCTGGGTCAAGATCATGTCTCCCGGAAAACCTATGTCTGATAACAGGAAAATGCACCACGCCAGACAAGCAGGATCTGCCTGGCCTGTGGGTTGAGAAAGGAAAGAAAAGATTCAAAATGGCGTCCGTGACTTTTAATATTCACGGTCTCGTGCAGTCACGCAAAGTCGCGTTACACACATGCTAATGAGGTGTGTCTGGGCTCCATAAAAGCAGGTTGCTTGGAGAAATTGGCAGAACAACATTACACCTGTGTTTGGTGTACATCGCTTTGCGTTGCAGCGTGTCAGACATTTTCAGACGGAAAGAGTTGCGTCCCTTACACTGTTTAAGTCGACTCATTTGCTACAAGCTATTTCGGCCATTATTACAACATGGACAGATTCGACTTGAAGTTGATACCAGAGTTCAACGGCTCCCCGCTGGCCCGTCTCTGGTCGAGTGGTGGGAAAAAGGCCGAGCGGGTCTGCCGGCTGTGTAAAATTAAAGATCCCGCACTGGTCATCCCTCTTAGGCTCACCAAAGGAGCTTACACTGTGTATCAGCAGCTAAGGGATGACGCAGACTTGGAGGAAATAAAACAAGCTCTATACGCAGCATTCGGGGTGGACCCCTTTGTCGCCTGGAGGCAGTTTACCGAACGACGGCTTGGACCAGATGAAACAGTAGATGTCTTTCTGGCCGATTTGAGGAAGCTGGCCGCACCGTTCGGTGGAGCAAGCGAACAAATCCTAAGATGCGCCTTTCTGGCAGGACTCCCAGACAACGCAAGTCGACTGCTATGAGCATCGTCAAGGCGAGTTACTGGCCAGAGCCCGGAATATTCTAAAGGATGACGCGGAGCCGGTCTCAGCAGCTGTGGAAGCACCCGCACCACCAACTGAGGACATAAGGTGCTATAAATGTGGCGGACTGAACCACTTCTCCAAAGACTGCCGAAGCGGTGCGAAGGATACGCATAACCGAGGAACACGGAGACGTATGCGTTGCTTACAGGTGCGACAAGCTGGGCCACGTAAAAGAAGCTGTCCGGGAAACGGGCAAGGGGAGTAAGCTACAGCGCCAGTCTTCTCCCCAGATCGCCGCTGAACAAGGCGCTACCCGCAGTGAGCGTGCGGTTTACACGTGAGCGGGTGCACCCAGACCCTTGTGCGCAAGGCATGTTGTGACACCTGGGACAAGAAAAATATTCCAGTTCTGACTGTTGGCGGGGCTCGCTAACCTCTTGTGGAGTGAGCGTCATCCGCGCAAAAGCATCGGCGATGGGCCTGCAGTAGCTGTACAAGCCCTGGTCATGGATGGAGGGCTGCTCGGCTATGATCTGCTCCTGGGAATGGACGTCATCAAAAAATTGGGTGGTGTCCATGTTGACGAAGAGGGTCGGGCGCGTTTCACTGAAACAGGTCTTGCTCTAGGTGCAGCAATTTAACGGCCTGACTTTCGTGCGGAGTTCGACCAGCGCACAAAGTCCTGGACGGTATCTTGAAAATGGTCAGACGATCAACCGCCAGAGAAGCTGTACAACAGTGTGCCGGAGTATAAAATCCCCCGCGAGCTCGTGTGGAGTACGACAAGGAGTTGCGAGCCTGGATTAATAACGGATGGTTGGTTCCTTATCCAGAGAAGGAATTGGGGCCCCCCAAGGGCCTGATCCCGCTAATGGCGGTTCTCCAGCACAACAAACAAAAGGTGAGGCCGGTGCTCGACTATCGACAACTGAACGAGCACGTGGACCCTTTTACAGCCAGGACGTGTGTACTGAGAAGCTAAGGGAATGGCGACAAGCAGGATCAAATGTATCTGTGCTGGATCTTCACAAGGCATACCTTCAAGTGCGTGTGCACCAATCACTGTGGCCCTATCAAACTGTGCTTATCAAGGGGCAAAGGTATTGCCTGACCCGCATGGGGTTTGGACTCAATGTGGCGCCCTCGATTATGCAGATGATTGTTGACGCCATTCTGACAAAGGATGAGCGCATACAGCGGGCAACATCTGCATATATTGATGACGTGTATGTGAACGAAGGAGTCATATCTGTGGCGCGCGTGAAGGAGCATCTCTACAACTTTGGCCTCCTCAGCAAGGAACCGGAGAGGCTACAGGATGGTGCACGGGTGCTTGGTTTGCAGGTCTGGGGAGAAGATGACGTTCTGTATTGGAAACGGGGAAACAAACTCCCAGACATGCCCCCCGTTGTCACGCGGCGAAGCATATTTTCCTTGTGCGGCAAGTTAGTTGGGCACCTTCCTGTAGGTGGCTGGATGCGTGTTGCGGTGGCGTTTATCAAGCGGAGAGCATCTGACGTCACCACTGGATGGGATGACGAAGTTCACAACGCCACTCTCAACACCATGATGAGGGAGGTCCTCGCTAGAGTACGCAAGGAAGACCCAGCATGGGGCAGATGGTGCGTTGACAGCCAAGACCTCGGTGTGTGGGTTGACGCAAGCTCTCTTGCAACCGGCGTATCGATAGTTCATGATGGAGCCGTGGTGGAAGATGCTTGCTGGTTACGTCCAGAAAGGGACTCCCAGCACATAAACCTAGCGGAGCTCGATGCTGTCATCAAGGGGATCAACTTGGCAATCCTCTGGAAGTCGACCACCCTGCGTCTGTTCACCGATTCCGCTTGCGTTTATAAGTGGATCCCTGATACCCTGACCGGGAGGGCCAGGGTGCGGACTAAAGCCACCAGCGAGATGCTTATCTGACGACGGCTCGACACGGTCGTGAAGCTAGTGCAAGAGTAAGCACTGACAATGGAGGTGTCCCTGGTCAAATCTATCCTCAACAAAGCAGATTGTTTAACGAGGGTGCCCCAAAGGTGGCTTGACGCCGCTAAGAAAGCTATTGAGCCTGTGCAACCCACCTGCGCTGCGTCCGTGAGTCCCGTTCGATTTAATCAAATCAAAGAAGTCCACCAACAAAGTGGGCACCCTGGGGTCAGGCGGACACTGTATCTCGCCAAGTTGGTTGACCCAGGAGTACAAAAGACAGACGTCAGGAGAGTGGTCAGAAGCTGCATGGCGTGCCAGTCTATAGACCCAGCACCCGTTCGCTGGAAGAAAGGGCAGCTGAGCGTGAGGAACCACTGGAGCCGGCTGGCGACAGATGTTACTCACCACAACGGCGAGGATTTCCTGACACTAATTGATTGCAGTCCATCCAGGTTTGCGATATGGCGGCTGCTGCGTCGGCAAGATGCAGCCACTATCATCTGTCAGTTAAACAGTATCTTTCTTGAACGTTGCCCCCCAACGGAGATATTAACTGACAATGGCACCGCATTCACCAGCGAGCAATTCGGGAGGTTTGCGGATGGCTGGGGAGTGCACCAACGGTTCCGTTGCGCCCACGTACCGAGTGGAAATGGAATCATCGAGCGGAACCACAGGACCGTCACAGCCAGGATGGGCTGCGCGGTGTCTGAGGCGGTCTACTTATACAACGTGACCCCGAAGGATGATGTCTCACCCTCTACGGCGCCAGCAGACACATTGCATAGGTACCACGTCAGAGTGAAGGGCATAGAGACCAACCCGCTGACGGAACTGAAAGTAACCGGAGAGAGGCTGAAGAAAGGCGACATCGTCTTGATTAAAAACCCGCACAGCAAGTGCACAACGAAATACGGAACCGGACGCGTCACTGAGGTGATCAGCCCACAGGCGGTACGGGTCGACGGTGTGCCCCGTCACGTTAAGGACCTGCGTCCGGCGACGCAGTTGCAACCACCGCTGGACGATGAGAACGAATCGGAATCTGAGACCAGTGAGGCATCGCTCTGGTTCACGCCAGCTCCATCAGGCAGTGACTCAGATATCAGTAGCCTTCCAAGGGATGCGGTGTTTTTCGACCCTCAGACCTTGGACAGGAGCGCAAGCAACGATGAGGCTCGCAGCATCCCTCTTCGAAGATGTACCCGGCGAAAGCGATCGCCGCCTCCCTGTCAACTCTGTGATCATGAGATCAGGTGGGAGTGTGGGGAAAATAGAAATGGTTTACCTCACAAACGCCCTCGCATCTGCCTGGCCTGTGGGTTGAGAAAGGAAAGAAAAGATCCAAGATGGCATCCGTGACTTTTAATATTCACGGTCTCGTGCAGTCACGCAAAGTCGCGTTACACACATGCTAATGAGGTGTGCCTGGGCTCCATAAAAGCAGGTTGCTTGGAGAAATTGGCAGAACGGCATTACACCCATGTTTGGTGTACATCGCTTTGCGTTGCAGCGTGTCAGACCTTTTCAGATGGAAAGAGTTGCGTCCCTTACACTGTTTAAGTCGACTCATTTGCTACAGTTTTATCAATGGAAATCGTTTATTAAGACCAATCAAACACTTGTGAAGGACACACTGTAAAAAAAAAAAGATGAGGGGAGGGAGTTATACCAACGGATGATGCATACAAGTTTTCTAGACAGGGTGTATATTATACAATTAAACCCATTTGCACTTGGGCAATGCTGAATACCTTAGTTAGTACATTTTTTATATATATATATATATATATATATATATATATATATATAAAAAATATATAAAAATATAAATAATATATATATTTTAATATTATAAATTAATTGATTTAAAATGTGTTCTTTTCTTGTCATGGAAATTTATGTTAATTATTTCCAGTAGGTCCTTTTCAAAGCGGACAAACCATGAATAAATGGTGCTGCATTTTTACTATTAAAACCGTAATTTTCCTTGTAGTTTTTGTTTTTTGGTTCATTCTTATTAAGGAAGAAGTAAGCTCTCCCTCTCATCCTCCGTATAAGTTCCTCTGTTTTATTCATTAATAACACGAAATATTCCTTTTTGTTGGTATTAGGAATGTTCTTCAGAGAAATTCGAAATTTATTTTCTCCATATTTTCTTCTTGTTAAAAATAAAGATTTAGAGTGCTCGACTTTGATTACTTTTGCTCCTAATCAAAGTTGAAAAAAAACCCAGAAAATTGCCACAGAAAAAAGACCAGAAAATTGCCACAGTCTATCTTACACCAAAATATTATAAAAAAAATTCAAATGATGTATGTTCCATACAACTTCGACAATATTCAGAAAATTCCACACTAGCTCTGCAGTGTAAAAAGCCTGGCATGGAGGAAGAACATAACCAAAAACTGCATATACTCCATTTCTTGCAGTTGTGGCAAAGAATATAAAGGCGAAATAAGCCACTCACTGAAAGTAAGTCTGGAAGAATATCAAAAAGCAATGCTGACAATGAAATCTGGCATTGCTGATTATGTATGGAGGGAAAAAGAGTAGTCATCACCCCTGTAGAATGAAGTGAAAATACTGAAGAAAAGAAGACTGGACAGTCTGAAAGAATCAGTACATGCTAGGCTATGGAGACCACGTTAAATAGAAATAAATACAATATAGGAGGTGCTAATAAAAGAAAGACAAATTACAGCAAGTTTTCAACATAGAAGGAAACAGCAAAAACATGAATGCCAGCATAATCAGCAGGCAGGTTAAAAAGTTTACTACAGAGACTATGAGACAATAGCCTATTGGATTAAAGTCTTGGTTCATGAATTTGGTGACATATAATTGTGAGTTCAATCCCTCGGCAAAGCAGTATGTACTTGGACTCATGGAAATGGGCTTGCAAAATGCGCAGTGCTAAAAATAAGAATTTACACTATTTACATTGTTTGAACTATTGTCCTCATCTTTGTTGCCATATTCACGTTTCAGCTGTTGTACCCTCTGGCTTTCAGGCGATTAGAATTTTTAACTAAATCCTTTATTTTATCCACTAGTATGGATTGTTCCATGCTTCTTCTAGGTCTCAGTTTTAACTTAACTGAAATGTCTGAAACTCTGCCCAATCATAGAAATAATCAAAATGCTCCCATCCTATCCAACCAGATGGTGAGCCTGGACATGGTGAGTTTGTTCACCAAGGTACTCATGGAGGAGGCACTATCAGTAGTCAACAGATTGGCCTTGGACTCATCCCTAAGAGAGCATACCTGTACACCAATAGATAACCTGATGGAAACTGACTTTCTTTACAAAAACAGACTTGAATGGGATCAACATATATTGGCAGGATGAAGGCTTAAATGGGCTCTCACCATTATCACCAGTAATGGGTAATATATACATGGAATACTTTGAAGAAATGTCATTAGAATCCACATTACTAAAGCCAAATCTATGGCTGAGCTATGAAGATGACACCTTCATAATCTGGCCACATCAGTAAGAGGTCCAGCTATTATTGGACCATGTGAATGCAATAAGATCATTGATACAATTCACAATGGGGAGAGAAAGCAATAACAAATTTGCATTCCTTGATGTACTAATATCTCAAACAGAGCATGGGTTCAAGACATCCGTATACTGCAAGCCAACATTCACTGGACAATAGCTCAACTGCAACTCCAACCACCTATAGAGTAAAGAAAGGAATTGTCTACTGTTTAAACATCGAGAAAAAAGTCATAAGTGGTGACCCAGAGACATATGAACAGGAAATGGACAGTATAAGCAGTCCCCCTACAACATAACAACTATCTGGGTACAGGACAGCAGCTCTGGAAAAACTGGGATAGAAGGATGCAAGAAGATAACAACACTCAGAAATAGCTTCAATCTGCCTACCCTATGTGAAAGGGATTATCAGAAAAAAATACAAAAAAGATCTGTTTGTCCATATAACATCAGGACGACCTTCAAAAGTGGTTCAACACTTTGCAGACACCCCTTCTGAGTAGGACCTCCCATAGAGGAGAACATATGATTAAAGGCTGTGTGTACACCATCCTGTGTATCTGTGGTAAGAAACAGGTTGCTCCTCTTAAGATAACACTGCTGGAACACTGTAAAGCTGAACACACGGGTGAAATTGAAAAATCAAACATGACTGACTATATATAGAAGGAAAAGGAGATCACTGCTCCCTGTGGGATGAGGTTGAAATAATAGACAGAGAACATCACTGGAAAATATGAAAATTTAAGGAATCAAATGTATGCTAGGCCACAAAAATCTCTTAAGCTGGGTAAGCATAAAAATGAATACAATATTGAACTAGTAATACAGACTGCCAGAGAAAAACAATAACAACAAAATTGTAATATGACTCTGGTAAAAAAAATTGTTACCGAGACATTAAGTTTATAAGTCTAAAAAAAATACACTGATACAAAGACACATGGCCCAGTGGATAAAAAAGTGTTGGATAAATCTATTGACTTGACCAAAAGAGTTGCGAGTTCAATTCCTCAAAATCTTAGAGAGTTGAGTTAAAAGGAGATAACTAAAACATCCAGAAGAGGCATGGCACATGGAACTAGAACAATCTATCCTGGTGGATGAAATAAAGTGTTTAGTTCAAAATTTCAATCACCTGAAGAAGGCCAGAACATACAACAGATGATATGTTGTTCTGCTCGAATGAAAGAACGTGTTGCATCTCGCAAATTTGGCTCCAAGGATGAGCATACTTAAATAAATACCCCTTTGTTCAAAAGAGTTTCTGACCTCTTCTGCTGAAAGGCTGAATGCCTTACTCAAATTCTCATTCAATACAATGCTCGACTATTCCGGTGCACCCACACCCAATTTCCCCCTTTGAACTGAGGCTCAATTGAGCGACTTGCACATAACCCCATCATCGGTTCTGGGCATCATCTCTAAATTAGACCCCCATAAGGCTAGTGGTGGAGATGGGATACCAGCCATTGTCCTGAAGAAATGTGTGCCTGAACTGGCCCCTGCCCTTCCAAATTATATAACTACTGCCTCAATGAATCTTGTTTTTCAGCCTGTTGGAAATCCTCATCCATTGTTCCTGTCTTTAAGAACTCTGGAGACCCTTTTAATTACCGTCCTATTAGTCATATCAGACTTCTACCAAAGTCTTCAGTAAAACGCTTTGAAGCTTATATCCCATAATCTGCTCTCCAACAAACAATATGGTTTTTGCTTTGCCCATTCTACAGCTGATGTGCTTACGGCCATAACTGACATTGTTTACCAAGCACTTCATAATAACGGAGAAGCATGTGCCATGGCTCTCGATATCTCCAAAGCATTTGATAGGGTTTGGCATGCTGGCCTTCTTCACAAGCTTCAGGGTCATGAAATTACAGGTCGATTGTTTGATTTAATACAATCATTCCTGTCAAACCGTGAATTAAGGTTTGTTCTCAATGGATTTTCCTCCAGTTCCTATCCCACTAACGCAGGTGTTCCCCAAGGCCCCATCCTAGGCTCTATTCCATATCTTCATTAATGATCTTCCTGTTATCATCGGTTCCTAAGTAGGCATCTATGTGGACGATACTACTATTTACTCCTGCCTCAAAAAAAAATCTAGTGTCGCCAACAAAACTAATCTGGCTGTTTGTCTTGAAAAGGACCTCCTATCGGTTGTGGACTGGGGCAGAAATTGGCTGGTTAACTTTAATGTCTCAAAAACAAAAACTGCTCTCTATTACTCATCAGAGAGAACCAACCCTGCCTCCCATTAGAATGTCTGACGCTCAAATCCATGAGAGCACCTCTTTGTGACTGCTCAGTCTCACATTGTCCGCTGACCTGAGATAGAACGAAATACATTGAGTCAATAGCTTCACCCACCACTAGAAAAATTGGCTGGTTCTGCTGCGCCAGGAAATTTTTCTCGCCAGAGTCGATCCTTCAAATCTACAAATCAACCATTCACCCTTGCATGGAGTATTGCTGCCAGATATGGTCTGGAGCCCCTTCTATTTGTTTCAAGGTTCTTGATCAAAATCCAGACAGATATGCAATGTAATTGGCCCTGATCTGGCATCTCATCTGCAGCCTCTCTCACAGATGTGCCGTTGCCTCCCTCTGTCTTTTTTTTTTTCAAATACTTTCATGGTAACTAACTGCTCGATGAGCTGCTTTCACTGGTTCCCAGACTTCATGAATTTAAGCGTTCAACTAGGCTGGCATCTTGCCCTCACCCTTTCACTGTCAAAAACAGTTAAATGTAGCCGTCTCTTTTACTCCAATAGCTTCATGTCTCACACTTCTCGCCTGTGGAACTCCCTCCCCATTTTCCCTGATAGCTATAATCTCCAACTATTCATATGTAATGTCAATCGACGTCTCCAGATGTCTTAATCTATCCCCTATCCTTCTCTTCATCCTTTCATGTATCACTCCTATTTGCTCTCGCTCCAACTCTCTGTAACTCTTTTCGTCCTAGTGGCTTCCCGCCTTGCTTGGGGTGAATATACGGAATGCAAATGGTCTTAAAATACTTCTTTCATAATTCTCTACTTGCCTATATATAGACGCAACACCAAAAAGAATTTAAACATGATGACAGACCAAAACTCAAAATTTTTATATCAATATTGTTGATATCAAAACTCGCTCTATCATCTATGTTGAGCATATTTACTCATTAAGTATAACAAATTTTAAACAATGCATCAAACATATATATGTATGTGTGTGTCTGTCTGTCTTCCTATATTTGTATGTATACACAAAGGTGTATATACAATTATATGTAGCAGAATTTTTGTTGGTAAATTAAGTAAAAATATTTATTTTAGCAACTGAAACGAGGAGAACATTCAAAATAATCACATTTACAGAATTTTTGCAGTTGCCATGTAATTTTGCCTCGGGTTGTTGAAGCGCAAATTATTCATATTAAAAATTGTCCCTACATACTCGAGAGAAATTTTAAAGAAAAAAAAACGAAATAATGAAAGGCAAAAAGAAATAAAAGAAAAAATATAAAAGAATAATGATGAAAAAAAATCGAATTTTAAAAAGAAAACAACATGAAGAAAATAAAACAGAAAAAAAAAACGTAAATACATTTCTGTCAGTATTTATCACATGTAGAATGACATCCAATTACACGTGGCTCGCCATCTGTAAATGCGATCGATTTAATCCTTCCAAAATTCCAAGAAGTTTAGCAAAATTTAAAATGAATAAACATTAGCGAATAACATCTCTGTTTTTTACTTCGGTTGCTTGAAAAAAAAATCTAATTCTTTACTTTGTCGACATTTCGTTTATTAAAAAAAATATATTTCCTCTCAAACTTGTATATTAAATATCAGAGCAAGACACACTGAAATTTGGAAGAAGGAAGTTAAAATAGAGATTATGCAGCTTTTCTTATCCGCAAAATTAATATTACAATGATTGAAAATGTATCATTCTCACGGCAATAATGTTCCTGATTGAATGAAAAATGGCGGCGTCTTGGCGGGAATTCTAATGCTCAGTTTTTTTGACAGTTCCGGAATACTGCGTTATTTTTTAAAAAAAGACAAACATGAAGTCGTCGGGTGAAAATATTTTACACGAATATATAATGCTTCTGATACAATGAAATTATGGTTATTAACTGATTGTTTTAAATATCAATTTATTACCCCCACCCCCAAAAAAAACCCTGAAATTACCTTTGGCCTGATAGCCGGTTAGCTTTTAAACGGATATCCTCTTAAGGTAATCTATCAGATACATGATGGTAAATTAATTACGGACGTAAAGCATCTGCATAGTTCCCAGAGTAAAACTGTGTTGTTAAACTTCGAGAAAGATCCCTCTGCTGAAGCCCAAACACGTAAGGGGTCGTTTAGGGTTAATTTATTCTTATCTTGAAAGAAACTACTTCATTATACAGTAAGTTTCACTCTGTACAAAGTACGGGGTCACTCCAGGTAGAGGGTTACGCTAAGAGGGAGTTTATACGGATAGGACGGGAAGATAACGGTTAAGCAAGACTCAACCAAGTTAAGATTGTAGTGATCGAGAAAACAGCCCTTTGGGAGTCAGTTCCACAGAGCAGGGTTTTTTTAGGGAAGAAGCTGTTTGAAGTTTAACACATTGGAAAAGCACAGAAAAAATATTTTCAGCGGAAAAATAAAATACAAAAGAAAGATGTACACTTAGGTTTCGAACTGTAGAAGACATCAGAACAAGAATTAAATTGTCTTTTAACCCGTGTTAAAAATAATGGTTTATGTCTATTTTATGAACAGTAGCGTAACAGACTTGGCGCAAAATTGTACTCGCATCAACACTGTTTCGGCTTCGATAATCATTATATGACCGCTCCAAATCTATTGCTCCAATGTAAATTATATTTATCACGGAATGATATTGAGAAAAAACAAGTCCTTCCACAACATATACGAAATTATATTACAAGTCTAGTTAAAGACCTGCGAAGAGTTCTTTGTCAAATATATTTTAATTATTACTTACATTACTTATTCGAACGGTTATCCTCATTTGATTGCCATATTCACAACGTTTAGGCTGTGTATGCTCCGGCATTCTTCACGTGATTGAAATTTCGAACCGAACACTTTATTAATCCACAGGAGTAGATTGCTCTATTTCCACGTGCCATGCCTCTTCCGGATGTCTCACTTATTTCACTTTATCTCATTTCTTCAAGTTTTGGTTCACCACTGCTGTAGCCTGGTAGTGAATATGGCAATGAAGATGAGGAAAACTGTCGGAATAATGTAAATGATTTAAGTAAGCATAATACCATATCTCAGATACATAGACAGATATTTTATTTATTTCTTCTATATTTCATATTTCATTGTGTTCGGTACATATAGAATTATAACCTATTCTATTCTTTTGGTGCTTTAAGCTATCAGTAAAACACCATCAATTTTAGAAAGGGCGATAACTGATTCTGAACTTTAAAAAACTATTTTACTGAAAATCTAAAAAAAAATTCAAAACTACAATATTAAATATATCTTATTCAAAATTCTATGTTACGTTTTTTTTTTTATATTTAGTAATATTTCATTGTGTCCTATACTTCTAGAATTATAAACTGTTCAGGGAAGCTTTCAGTTATCGGTAAACCACCATCGATAAGGGAAAGATCAATAACAGCTACTGGACTGAATTTTATTTTTTCAACTTTTTATGAACTTCAATCGAAACCAAGTACGGGTTCTCGGTCAATGAATGCCAAATGTTTCCTTGGACGTAAAAAGGTTAATATTACAATTATACATTATTCAATAAATACTTTCGGCTATCATTTTTTCACCAGTTTCCAAATTTGAAAATATCGAATACTCGTTTGTATAATATGTCGATCTTTTTTATTCATAAAACATATTTAGTATACATTTTATGTTGCTTGGTTTATTTTTATGCTTAATGCTTGTAGACTTCGCAGTCACTGTTTAGATTTTATGTGATAAAATATGTTTATATTGTTGGTAAAGATTTATAGGATTTCTTGTAGCTTGTTGTCTTGGTTGATGAAATGCGATTTAATTGAAATAGTATAAAAAAATTACATGGTAAACAGCGCGATAGTGTAGTCATTGTGTAACCAATGTATGTTTTATTCGAACTATTATTATTAGAGATATTTTCTAAGTATTTATGGAGATAATCGTTTGTTGATGTTTCGATTTTTGTTACTACGTGAAACTCTGTTATTTGCCAGGAATATAATTAAAACCAAAAAAAACAAGAATACTGTTTAGGTGAATTTAGAGTTGCTTTAAGTACTAAGATTTTACAGATCACGTCATTGCTGAAGATATAGATGAAAGAACCGAGAATATGTAGAAAGCGTTTATGCATAAATCTCCATAGATTAATTACCAATTGCAATTCAGTATAAGCTATCATTTACTACAACAGTAAAAGCACAATGAGTAGAAATAATAATGTCTGTTGAATATGTAAACATCAGTAATCTAATTTGCAAGGTCGCCAAATTAACACAAAGTCATAAAAAATTACAGTTGACTGGGTGTGAAAATGATCTATTGGGAATTGTGCAAACATATATTTATATATATTTATATATATATATATATATATATATATATTTATATATATATATAAATATATATATATATATAAATATATATATATATTTATATATATATATTTATATATATATATAAATATATATATATAAATATATATATATATATAAATATATATATATAAAAATATATATATATAAATATATATATATATAAATATATATATATATATATATATATATATATATATAAATATATATATATAAATATATATATAAAATATATATAAATATATATATATATATTATATATATATATTTATATATATATATAAATATATATTTGATATTTAATATTATAATAAGAAATATAGAGGAAAAATATAGAAACTGACATTTGTATGAATATGAAATTCAAACACCTCGGCTTATCTAATGGAAAACATCGGATCTAGTTTTATTCAGAAGAAAGGTCTCTCAAATAAATATTTCATCATTTCGCCCCAATAAAGGCTATAAAGCCATTAATACACAATGGATAAATAAATGTGAGAGAATATGAGTAAAGGAAAACTCTAATTTGGCTGAACATTAAAAGAACACAAATTTACAAATCAGAAGTTAACGAATGAGATTGCATTTAAATGTTTAATGATCAAAGTTGACTAGAAAAACAACAATCCGAAAGAAAATGTCAAAAGTAGGAAATGCAAAGAAAGAAACTGTTTGCATAGAATATTGAACCATTTCAATTGTAAAATTGTGAAACCTTGCCACCAATCTAGTAGTACACTTAAATTCATAAAGTCTAAGGCGAAAGTTCATCAAAACAATTACCATGAAAATATCTGGAGAATCGACACTAGGATGCTACGTTACGCCGGTGAGAACGTAAGTGAATCCGAGAAGGACTGATAACATTGCAGATTCTTCTATGGATTTTATCAAAAATCCGTAAAAACATGGTAGAAGGATCAGACGAAATGTAACCTAAATATTCAAAGTATGGATGAATGGTAAAATTATAAACGTGTAAGATTATCTACCGAAACGAAGACAACCAACATTCTTTGCAGCAGACGTAGCAAATTCTTAACAAAGAATAACTGAAGTTATTATAAAATAAAAAAGTAATCAAAGTCATGATGATTCAATATTATCTTCCCACTTCATTTCAGTGGAAAAGGTTAGATTATGAAGTCGCAAGGAGTGAATATCCTTGGAGGTTAGCATCAGCCATAGTGATTGAAACCGAACAAGTTTCTATAAAACCATTAAAAGTGAGTGATTTTATTTTGGTTTCGCTAAAATTAGCAAGATATATTTTCCAGGGGATCTTTGAGATGAGCTGGTAAATTGACCTTATTGACCACATCATATTTACCATTAAGACAGGAGAAAATAGTTGTGATATCAGCATAGATATCGAGTAAAGGGAATAGTATACAAATGTTGAAGGCTATTTTGGACATTGATTATGAACTGAAGAAGGTGGAAAAGAGGATTGTGCGATTCCTGCTCAGTGTTACTAACATGCTTGATAAGTTTTAAAAAGTATGTCGGATAGGTGGGTCTGATGAAGAACGGAAAATATCCAGACGATCTCCTTGTTAATCACCTAGTAAAATCGACGAGCGTTCTGCAATATATAATAGACATTATCCTCAGTTAAATATGCGGTGTAATCAAGTGAAAGTAAAAAAAAAAAATAATGTAGAAAGTAAAAATGAAATTATATGAAAGTCCATGTAAAATGGAAATGAAAACACGTGAAAATTCAGTAACACCGAAAAGAGAAAATATCGGAAAATCAATGTAAAATGAAAATGAAAACATGTGGCAATTCAGTAACACCAGAAGAGAAAATATCGGAAATGTCAATGTAAAATCAAAATAAAAGCATGCGATAATTCAGTAACCCCGGAAAGAGAACATATCGGGAAATAAATGTAAAATGAAAATGAAAACATGCGACAATTCAGTAACACCGGAAAGAGAAAATATTGGAAATGTCAATGTAAAATCAAAATAAAAGCATGCGACAATTCAGTAAAACTGGAAAGAGAAAATATCGGAAATGTCAATATCAAATGAAAATGAAAGCATGCGAAAATTGAGTAACACTGGAAAGAGAAAATATCGGAAATGTCAATGTCAACTCAAAATAAAAGCATGCGATAATTCAGTAACACCGGAAAGAGAAAATATCGGAAAATCAATGTAAAATCAAAATGAAAACATGTGACAATTCAGTAACACCGGCAAGAGAAAATATCGGAAATGACAATGTCAAATCAAAATAAAAGCATGCGACAATTCAGCAACACCGAAAAGAGAAAATATCGGAAATGTCAATGTAAAATAAACATAAAAGCATGCGGCAATTCAGTTAAACCGGAAAGAGAAAATATCGGAAAATCAAGGTAAAATGAAAATGAAAGCATGCGACAATTCAGTAACACCGGAAAGAGAAAATATCGGGAAATAAATGTAAAATGAAAATGAAAACATGCGACAATTCAGTAACACCGGAAAGAGAACATATCGGAAATGTCAATGTAAAATCAAAATAAAAGCATGCGACAATTCAGTAACACTGGAAAGAGAAAATATCGGAAATGTTAATATCAAATGAAAATGAAAGCATGCAAAATTCGAGTAACACTGGAAAGAGAAAATATCGGAAATATCAATGTCAACTCAAAATAAAAGCATGCGACAATTCAGTAACTCCGGAAAGAGAAAATATCGGAAAATCAATATAAAATGAAAATGAAAACATGTGACAATTCAGGAACACCGGAAAGGGAAACTATCGGAAATGTCAATGTAAAATCAAAATAAAAGCATGCGACAATCCAGTAACACCGGAAAAAGTAAATATCAGAAATGTCTACGTAAAATGAAAAGGAAAGCATGCGACAATTCAGTAACACCAGAACAAGAAAATATCGGAAATGTCAATGTAAAATGAAAATGAAAGCATGCGACAATTCAGTAACACCGGCAAGAGAAAATATCGGAAATGTCAAAGAAATTCAAAATAAAAGCATGCGACAATTCAACAACACCGAAAAGAGAAAATATCGGAAAATCAATGTAAAATGAAAATGAAAACATGTGACAATTCAGTAACACCGAAATGAGAAAATATCGGAAATGTCAATGTAAAATGAAAATGAAAACATGTGACAATTCAATAACAACAGAAAGAGAAAATATCGGAAATGTCAATGTAAAATCAAAATGAAAGCATGCGACAATTCAGTAACACCGGAAAGAGAAAATATCGGAAATGTCAAAGAAAATCAAAATAAAAGCATGCGACAATTCAACAACACCGAAAAGAGAAAATATCTGAAAATCAATGTAAAATGAAAATGAAAATATGTGACAATTCAGTAACACCGAAATGAGAAAATATCGGAAATGTCAATGTAAAATGAAAATGAAAACATGTGACAATTCAATAACACCAGAAAGAGAAAATATCGGAAATGTCAAAGAAAATCAAAATAAAAGCATGCGAGAGTTCAGTAAGACCGGAAAGAGAAAATATCGGGAAATAAATGTAAAATGAAAATGAAAGCATGCGACAATTCAGTAACAACAGAAAGAGAAAATATCGGAAATATCAATGTAAAATCAAAATAAAAGCGTGCGACAATTCAGTAATACCGAATAGAGAAACTATCGGAAAAGTCAAAGTAAAATTAAAATGAAAAAAAAAAATATGAAAAGAAAATGCAAACTAAAATTAAATGTAAAATCAATTGAACCCTAAAATGAATTGATGTCAAATGTCGATTAAAATTACGACTGAAAGTCCATTCAAATTAAAGCAAATGGGAAAATTCAATGAAATGTAAAATTGAAAGAAACGTTAAATTCCATGGGAAATCCAAATTGAAACGAATGTGAAAAATTAATACAAAATGAAAGGGAAAATTTATGGATTTTCTATGAAACGTGAAAGTGAAAAAAATTTTAAAAATCACTTATAATGAAAAGTAAAAAATATATGAAAATTCAAAATAAATTGAAAGGAGCAAATGTGATAAGTCAATGAAAATCTTAACAAAAAATAACTAAAGTTATTACAAAACGAATAATAATCAAAGTCAATCAAAATAAAGTTAATAATTTTGGAAAATTCAAAATTGATTGCAAATCAATGAACGGGTGAAATGAAATGTGAAAAAAAAACATGAAAAATGTGAAATTAAAAAAAAATCGGTTTAATAACGCGAGAGTACAAGTATCAGAAAAGTCAGTGAAAAATGAAAGTAAAAATTATGTAATGCCAATTAAAAGGAAGGGAAGAAAGTGTAAATGATTTCTGCATGTTGAAAGTGAATGAACACGAACAGCAAGTACAGTAAAATTGAACGTTTATGAAAGTCAATATGAAGTCAAATTTGGAAGATCGTGAAAAGAGATGTAAAAGCGAAAGTGAAAGTGAAAGTATAAGCAATGATAAGGAAGTGAGAAAGTAAAATGTCATGAAAAGTCAAAGTAAATTGAAAGTGTATAAAACGTCTTGTCGAGTGAAATCGATGAAAATTAAATAACACAGAATATAAGAGCGTAACCAAAGAATTTCTAGTTGATATTTGTATCTATCATTAATGAAACGTTTGGAAAATATCAGAAATACTTGTATATATTGTGAAAAGATTGGAAATTGGAGAAATAATGAAACTATCAAAACGAGGAGCAATATCAAATTCGGTTGGAATATGTAGGGCATGAAAAGTTAATGAGAAAACTTACTAACACTTTAATGTCATAGCTTTACGACAGATATATACTAGCATACAAAATATTCATAAAATTGTTTACCTAACGAGTTCTTTCCTATTTTCTATATATTTTTACACACACACACACACACAAACAGATATATATATATATGTTAGGTGCTTTTGCGTCGATCTAAAAGACAACACAAGGTCTGACGATTGTGTTTTGTATGAGATGCCGTATCAGTGTGTTGAATTCAACATCCAATTTAATATTTACATATCCTCTATCCTTGACATGGAACAAATTAAAACACACATATAGCATACCTTAAAAATTATATCTTATTATATATATATATATATATATATATATATATATATATATATATTGAACAATCTTTTGATATTCTTGTGACCTTTTTCCCGTTAGTTCTTTTCTTCTCAAAATAATTGTAGAATTAATATTGCCTTAGAATTGTTAATTCGACATATTGTAACTGATTTTACAACAAATAAAATTATAATATACGATAATTTCATCTTTCATGTTTGGCTGACACGAGATATTATTTAAATAGTGGGGCTGCTACATGAGCTCTCCAGCTATGGAATCTCTAGGGAACCTGTCTCAATTACCACGTCCTTCCTAACAGGTAGGTCCTTGAATGTCATAACGGCCAACTATCGGAAGTCTATAAGATCAATGACCGGCGCTCTTCGGTCCTACCCTAAGAACATTCTCTGATCTTTAATGGATATCTATGGGGATGATAGTTTATACTTGCCCGGCAAAAGAACGAGATGACCAAACCAAGCAACACATCTCTTCACAAAACTTGTCCAGTAGCTACCGAAGACGAACAATATATATCGATAAATATATAGTTTAGACCATCCGGCACTATTTTATTAACACCAGCCGTCAATGCTCGATATTATATATATATATATATATATATATATATATATATATATATATATATATATATATATATACAGTAGCGTCCAAAACTAAGGGACAAAATATTAAAACCTAATATTTGTTAGAAATAACAACTGTGAAAAGCTGAAATTTTGACAACTCCATAAAACATACTAAAATTTTAATCATTTGTAAAGGATAGAAAAAGAATTATAACAATTATTTATTTATTTTCAAAATAGGATCGTCCAAAAGTAAGGGACAAAATTGAGAAAAACAATGTAAACAGTATGCTATATTCAAATTTTTTGATTTCCTCTAAAGAATAAGTCTTACTTAGTCATTTGTAAACCTTGCATCAGCCGGCATCATGGCAAAACGCCAAACACTTGATTACTCTGTGAGACAAGCTATTGTGAAGCTACACAAGGAAAAGCACACCATTAGAGAGATTTCAGAGAAAGTGAAACATCCCAAGAGTGTTGTAGGCAAGGTTGTTAAATCCTACAATGATACTGGCAAAATAGTTAGTGCTTTTAAAACCGGCAGACCCCGCAAAACTTCGGCAAGAGAAGATCGAATAATGTAGCGTATGTCATTAAAGGACCGTTTTAAGTCTTGCACAGAAATTAAAAGGGTTATGAATAGTACCTCATGTGTTAATGTGTCAAGACAGATTGTTTGTAGACGACTGCAAGAAATAGGGCTGTTTAATCGAACCCCAGGGAAGAAAGCACTTGTTAGTTCGAAGAAGAAGAAGAAGAGATTAGAGTTTGCAAACAGGTATGTAATTTGGACATATGAAAATTGGGCAAAAGTATTTTTCAGTGATGAAAGCAAGTTTAATTTATTTGGAAATGATGGAAAAAACAATGTAAAGAGACGTATTGGTGAAAGATTAAGTGCAAAGTGTACTAAGAAAACTGTCAAGTTTGGGGGCGGAAGCGTCATGGTATTTGGAATGTTTTCTAGCCAAGTTACAACGCCTCTTGTCCGGTTACAAACTCGTGTAAACGCGCAGATCTATAAAAACATTGTTCAAGATCATGTTGTTCCAATCATACAGAATTCAGGTTTCGATAGGACTAGCTTTATTCAAGATAATGCCCCATGTCACAAGGCAAAGGTGGTAATGAGTTACCTTAACGAGCAAGATTTGGAAATTATGGATTGGCCACCGCAAAGTCTTGACTTAAATCCAATTGAAAATCTTTGGAAGACATTAGGAGTGAAAATTATGGAAAGAAATCCCACTAACACGGAGGATTTGTGGGTGAAGCTTCAAGAAGAATGGTCTAAAATTAGTATCGAGGATTGTCAAGAACTGATTCGTTCTTGTAGTCGAAGATGTGCAGCTGTCATTGAGAGCAAGGGCTCATTTACTAAATATTGATTGTACATGTATTTTTATTGTTTTTTTTTTTGCCGTTTACATTGTTTTTCTCAATTTTGTCCCTTACTTTTGGACGTTCCAAATTTGAAAATAAATAAATAATTGTTATAATTCTTTTTCTATCCTTTGCAAATGATTCAAATTTTAGTCTGTTATTATGGATGATAACGACTACCAGTTGTCAAAATTTCAGCTTTTCACAGTTGTTATTTGTAACAAATATTAAGTTTTAAAATTTTGACCCTTAGTTTTGGACGCTACTGTAATTAGAAGAAAGCGTTTCCGTGTGGTTCTTATAGTAAGTAAAATATAATAAAACATGGGCAAACGAAAGGGTACCCATATAATCAGTACGTCTTGATTCATTAACTGAGAGGATAGACGCAGATTAGTGTTGAAGCATATCCTAAAAGTAAATTCCCACAAAAGGGACTAAAAAGTGATTTGGATTTAAATCTGAGAGTATAATTTTCACAAGGAAAATAATAATCGGCAACACTACTCCTCGGATGAGTAGGCCCTCCACCTAGATTTTAACTCCAAATTTTAACAGCCATCTTCTACCTACCATATCTTTATGTTCTGCCACATATGATTACCCTCATTACGCAATATTCAGTAACGGAAGTATTACCATATTTTTCACTGAGGGCTGATTTAATGGTGAATGGCTTCTATTTTATACCATCTTTAATTCTACTACTATAATTCCTTTACATATAGTTTTATGTAAGGAATGTGGAAGGTTAGTGGAGATACATATTAATCTTGTATTATGTATTCATATCTTTACGTGTATTGAGATTCATTAATTTGTCTGGTAGCCTGTGTATATTTATATACTGTTATGAGAATTTATGTACAAAGCACATCTCACTCCCCCACCCCCACTAATAATAATAGAACGGTCTAAGGCTTTTACCCCGATCAAAAGTATAAATTTAAGTTTAATTTCATAAAAAGTTTCGCACAGCGAGGAATCAGACAGAGATCGGGTTTTTGCTAATTATATTGATCTTCACCTGATAATACACCGTCCACAAAAACTTCAGCCTGTTAGTACTTTCCATTTCTTTGTTTAGTTCTCACGCTATTGGTGAAGGACACAGGTGTTCCCGAAAATTCTAGACGTAAAACCTTACTTTCCGTGCTTCATTTTTGTGATATGGTTAATAATTAATATTTAATAAATGATTTTCGTACTGATTATATTGGTACTCTTCTTTTATTAACTACCTCTCTATTTTACATCCTATAAGAAGTACATGGGTATCCTTTCTTCTAATTATGATATATATATATATATATATATATATATATATATATATATATATATGTGTGTGTGTGTGTGTGTGTGTGTGTAGCACATTGAGTGTAGTCGTTAATAGAAAAAATCACGACGCGATATACCAGAGGTACAAATATATATATTAATAAATATATCTTTATTTTCACCGCTAGCTACTGGAGAAGTTTTGAGGAGAGATTGCTTGCCTCTGGTCATCTAGATCTGGAGCCGTACACGTATAAACTTTTCTATCATACCCATAGATATCCAATCAATATCAGACAATGTTCTTAGGGTAGGACCGAGGAGTGATTCCTGAGGAACGCCAGCATTCATCTTATAGACTTGCAATGGCTTCTGTTTGGAATGATGTGGTAATTGAAAAATATCTACAGATATTCCTTATCTGAAGACTTCATGTAGCAGCTCGTGAATTCAATATTATCACATATGCCCCCCCCCCCAAATGGAAAATGAAATCATCGTATGCTATAATTTTCATCGGTGTAAAATCAATAACAATATGTCTAATTAGTAAATCTAAGCCAATGTTAATTAAAGGGTATATGGACAACACTTTGGGAAAATACCCTCTTCCAAGGTACTAGCACCAACTAAAATCATTACTGAAAGACAGTGGAATATTATCCCAAGAATATCAACATTGGAACCAGAAGAAAAAAGGAAGAAGTTACACGAGAAAAGAGAAAGGCTTGGCAAAGTGAACCTTGTCCTCCATCAATATTATTATGCAATCAATGCCATCGGATTTTCCATGGAAGAACTGTTTTACTTAATCATCAAGGCCTTTATCATAAGGGAAGCGAACAGCGAAGAAGAAATTAAATTCTTGTATATGAGATAAATCCGATGCTGATATAAACACATAGATTAGTTAAAAAAAAAGAGCATTTTCTATATAATATCGCTATAATCTAAAATTCTAATTTCAGTATTCCTTTCATATTCCATTCTAAAGAAGTAAGTTCCATGTGCAAACATTTTTCCAAAGAACCGTTAATTTATGGAACAAGCTCCCGTAACGATGCTTCCCGGATTGACATAATCTTAACCTCGCCATGTCTAGATTTATCAGTTAGCTTTCCTAGATATCCTTATAATCTACACTTCATATAACCTCTTCTTACGTTCATACAACAATCTCATTTAATGACACACTTTCTTGAGGGACACTTGAGCCTTTATTTTGTATATTAGTAAAAATATAAATGTAAAGATCGATATCTATTTCAGTAAAACGTAGGATATTGCATTTCGAATAAAAACAAAAGAATTAGTACTGAACTTAAGCAATCATATCACCCGGAAATATAGAACTAATTGTCAAATATATCCAAAGCAATTATAGTTGTACACTATTAGTAAATCATATTGAGGAACCACAATAGTTTGAGCGAAATTAATCCAATTTAATAGGTGCACTGTGTTTTAGAATGCAGTAACGCAATGTGCATTCTAGTAAATTCCTGTAACAAATTGAGCACCTTCTTAAACTTCAAACTGATTGACACGGATCGATCGAGCAATTGAAACCAATGACAACCAGACCAATATTCATGATTGTAAGATAAGATTACACGCCTCACATGAGAGCAATGACCTTCTCGATGTATCAAGCGCATGAGGAATATTACAACTATCAAAGCATGATTCCATTGTGTAGGTATTGAGCTAATATTCTTCCCTGTGTATTCAATAGAAAGTTTGATTCTTCGAGCGATTCTTTATGCTGGTATTTTAAACCGAGTACATCGCTTTTTCACCCCTTTTCTCTCCTCTCTCATTCTCTTTCTATTTCTCTCTCAATCAGACATTTTTTCCAGGTCTTGAATAATTTTCCGTCTCTTGTCAATTCCTATATATATATATATATATATATATATATATATATATATATATATATATATATATATATATATTTCTATGGTGTCTTCCTCTAATGATGCTGTTGTGGACTTTCAATATTATAAAAAATAGGAAAGTGATATAGACTTTTTGTACTTAGGCTATGACAGTTCGCAGCTCCTGTCGAACTCTATGCTTTGAGCAGAGAGGAACCCGTACGGGGCTGTGTCTTAGGGCAGAGTCTCGTCCGGTAAGGTAGACAGACCCAAACCTGTTTATGCGGGTTCTTCAACGATTTTTAAATGCCTACAGGCTCAGATGACCCACGTTAAACTTAACCTTGTAATACGTGTACCCTTTGAATTGGTGCTACTAAATGTCAACAGTGATATAGACTGAACGCTGGTCAACCGACAGACAGACACCCCAAGTCCTGTAGCACAATTGTGTTGTAATTACTGTTCAATACACTATTTATCTGCAACCTCTTGTTTTGTTATTTCTTAACCGTTACTTAGTCACAGCAATACATACATGCATACATACAAACATATATATATATATATATATATATATATATATATATATATATATATATATATATTGTCTATATTTAGGTAGCAATTTTTCATTGATGCATGTTTCATTACATAATATAGACAAGCTGTGTCTGTTTATTTTAAGTTCCCCTGATATTGTCTGATAAGCTTAACATCATTGAAAGACGAAAGGAAATCACCAGATTGATACATGTTTAAATCCTATCTAAGCTTTCGGCTTACATAAGGAATTATCAAAGATGACAATTACAATTCAATATATCAAACAATACACGGACGAAACAATAATGATAGTCTGCTATTGTTGCATGAAAAATTTCAGAGCAACGAGAAACGCGTAAGCGAAAATCGCATCGCTGCTCGTGACCTCACACATGACCATGCGAGAGTGAAAATGAGACGTGTTAAGTATGGGAAGCCGTTGGTATAAACCAAAGGCTTCTGTTATCAAATATAGTTATTTAAGAATATTTGTGGAGATTTCGTAGTTTGTTTTTTTTTTGTTCAGGTTAGGTTTCAACTGTTTTATGTATATAGCTTCATGAATTTTGAGTTTTTGTTTATTGTTTTCATGTTTAAGTATTGTTGTGCTTTCAACGAGGATTTTCCGGAATTGTGTACGTTGTATATAAATATATGGAAAAAGTACATACAATTCCGCACAGAATGTACATAATGCATTTATATTAAAATGGTAGCATTAGCCATTTCCCTATAAGGAAACATTCGGCATTCATCTACGGTGCAGCCAGTACAATTATCGGTTGTGATTTATAAAACTTTTCTCTTAAGTCAATTTTTCAGGAAAATATCATTTTCAAGTCCAGTAGCTGTTTGTTGTGGTGTCCTCTCTCTAAAGAGTTTATGCTGGACTCTTCCGCCTACTATAAGATTAGCAGAAGATAAGTCGTTGAAGGAACAGACAACCAGATTGTTCATCTGTAGAACTCTCTGTCTTGAACAGAGAGGAACCCGGACGAGTCTTGACGAAAAGCAAAGTTTCGTTCGGGGAGGAAGACAGGCTCTGAACCCGTTTATGCGGATTCTAAGGGAATATTTTGGCCGAGCCTACGGGCTCGGAAAACCCAGAGTAAACTCGGCCTTGTACCACATACATCCCTCGTGGGGGGGTGCTGTTAAATATTAACAGTCGACCAGATTGTTCATCTGTCGAACTCTTTGCCTTGAGCAGAGAGTAACCCGAACGAGGCTTTACCGAAGAGCAAAGTCTCGTCCGGGGAGGTAGACAGACCATGAACCTGTTTATACTGGTTCTAAGGGAATATTTTGGGCCGAGACTACTGGCTCGGAGAACCGACAGTAAATTCGGCCTTGTGCTACATATATCCCTCGTAGGGTGCTGTTAAATATAACAGTCGAATAGATTAAACGCTGGGTCAACCGATACATACTCACTACTCGTGTAATAGTCTTCTGTTGTACTTACCTTTTAATATATGATATATATCTGCAACATTGTTTTGTTATTTCTTTCATCCTTTACTTGGTCACAACACTGATATATCACTTTCCAGTACTGATGGGTATTTCCTTTTATTTGAAGTAATGTTTAATTTTGGTTATGCTATTGTGGAATGTCACCATCTTGATTCTATCATTATTTGCTCTTGGAGTTATGTTACCCATTTTAGTCGATGCTATTGTTGAATGTCCTCACGTTATGTAATTTATGTTATCGGGTACTGGTCTTTGTTTGTGATACTTAAACGCCAGACAACAAGATTCCAAGAAGTATTACCTTCGCCAATGCCCTCAGTCTTCATTTTCTCATTGGTCTGAGAAAGAGGCTGAATACAGTTGACATTTTAGATATTTCTGAATGGGTTATGCATTGTACATGGCATCCATAAGAAAATATCGAATGTTTTGTATGGATGTCATACACGAAAACATGACACGTGTGTTTCAGGTAATGGTTTGGAGTTGCAGCAAGTTGTGAGGTTGTACGAAACTATCTCTAACGCAGATTATTCTAGGTTCATTTTCTTTATCACTTTTGCTAAATTTGTTACACGTCTATATAGTAAATGCGAATGTCAGTGTGTCATTGTGTCATACTCCTAAAGGCCGTAGCCGAACATATACCATTTTGGAATAAGGCTATCTCCGTGAGCAAATTAAAAACATTGAGTGCCTATAAGGCGACTTTTAAGCTAGTCTTCCATAAATCGAGATATCTGAATTTTTAGTATCTACTAGTTCTATATTCTGATTATTTATGTTGGATTCAAGGAAGGTGCTTTCATTCCAAATAAGTTTTTTTTTCTGTTTTATTAATGTTTATCTTGAGTTCTACTTCTTGTAACATTAGATAGGTTATGGTGATTTCTATTTAATGTCATTCATACAACAATGTATACATATGTCATTGGTATAAGCCTCTTATCATCAGTTCCTTGACCTTAGGAGGAAAAAGCATTAACTTTGTCTTATATTGGAAGATTACTTGTGATGTGGTGAGGAGGATCCTATGTCTGGCAACAGGAAACTGCACCATGCCACACAAGCAGAAATCAGACATGGCATCCAGACAATTCTGCAAGCACATCACCCCTTACATTTGACCACCGAACTCCCCAGAGTATAACACCCAACCGATTATTATTATGTGTGCGGCGCAGTTAAGAGGGAGTTCCTTGTAGCACCAAAATTTGAACTTGGCAAGGATTATGGCCGCATCCACCAACTTAATCAAAGAGACTGTCCAGAAGAGTTGCAAGAGATTCAGAAGTCGTCTGGAGGCCAATGGCTAATTTATTGAATAAATTTACTCTTTAATATTTCAAGATCTTTTGTATAATTTTGGTAAATATATCTTTTGAAATGAAATGTCAGTGTTATTTTCATTTTTGCGTAATTTAGACAACAATTTATCCAAATCAGCTTATATATATATATATATATATATATATATATATATATATATATATATATATATGTTGGAACGAACCTCCTGACCAGTTTATATGCCACATGATGATATCCAGTGTTTGCTTTTACTTTTGATATTGAATATCAAACTCTTACTCGTGCCTGCCTTAGGCTATACAAATCGTTCTGAAAACTCCTAATTAAGTGATACTAGGAAGAAACAAGATAGGGAGAATATTAAGTATGAAACACTTTTTCCCAACCAACTTCCTCTAAGAGATCTTTTAATCAATTGCGCAGTCTGAATACGAGTATTATCGTGATGGCGTTCATATTACTCCTTTTCTCTTGTTAAAGGATAAACGATTTGTCTTCAAAGATGCTTTCCAACGACATTTTGTTTGTAACAGAGATCAGCGTCGATTCTTTGATTAATGTTTAACAGTTCATAATAAAAAAATTCCTTGAATATCCCACACAACATTATATTCTTTGGAAGAAATTCTCTTCTCCGTTGCCGAGCAGGATTGATTCTTCGACTGATCCACTGACGACGTCGCTTAATATTAAGGTAAAGGATCCATTTTTTCATCACCAGTAAGAATCCTATTTTAATAGGGTACTTGAAATCAACAGCTATTCTCTGGAGACATTCGTCCAGGACCCAATTCCAAATACTGAAATCTTTCAGAATCCTTTTCAATTAAATTTCTCACTGAAATCCCAAGCTATTGCCGAAATATTCGCCTTAACATTTGTTTCAAATTCTATGACTACATCATTTTCTATGAAAACTCTCTTAACTTTTCCTCTAAGGATTACCAGTTTTGAGACTGGGAAACTATCAAATGCAACTTCTTTAACTCGATCCCATAAGCGCGATGGGTTGATTTTGCTGCAGCATTTGAGTTGATAGCTTTATGAAACTTATAGTGTAACACATGTCTGAAGAGTTTTGAACGAAAATAGGTGCAGGTTATGAACTTTATTAATGAATAATATTCTTATAATAGGAAAGAAAAAATACTTACAGGACTATTACTAAAAAACAAACCATTAATTGATTTCATATATAAATGTGAAAACAGGCACACACACACACACACACACACACACACACATATATATTTATTTTTTTCATTAAATAATATAGACAAGTGTTGTCTATTTTATGTAAATTATTTTCATAACGTCTGATAAGTTTAATAACATTATCATTAAACGAAGGAAGAATATTTTTTTTTTATGCTGTTCCTTGATTTAATATTTCGCCTCTGTTTAAATATCTCGGTCCTGACAATAGAATATGACCTTTTGGGGGATGTTGGGTAAAGAGGCAAGTTTACCATCTCAAACCAAAATTTTGGAAGAACTTGAAGGGCGAATACAAGAATTCATGATTTCCACATCACAAGAGTTTCTGGTGAAATCAGCTGACGTGATACTTAGGCAGCTCCAGGATCTGGAAGCGAAATCTAAGGCCGATATCGAATTTTTAAATGCGAAACGCTTTTCAGTGATATCAATTTCTTGTAAAAAAATATATATTTAATGAAAAACAGACCACTTTAATGCACCATTACAATAATTTATTTCACCAAAATCATTTTTAAAGCACGCCCGATCATCAGGTAAATTCCAACAACGAAATGAAAGGAAAAATGGGATTAGAAATTGATGGGTAATGTAATTTTGGTAATTAACAGGGAGGGTGATAGTTGTAGTTAACGAGACAAGAAAGAGTATAGGGAGGGGTTAATTTCATATTTCTCTTAAGCATGTTTTATATTGGGGTAGGAGGAGTGACCGAACGGTGACCTATTTAGATGGTAAATTGTTGGAATTTACCAGACGATCCGGAGTGCTTTAAAAAGGATTTTAGTGAAATAAATTATTGTAAGGGTACCTTAAAGTCGTCTGATTTTCATTAAATATTAGCTCTGTATTTAAATTGAGCTCTCAGGATTTCATCCTCTATATATATGATGTAATCTGTTTAAACAGAAAAATACGGATAGCAAAACTTTCAAAGAAAGCACAACCTCCGAACAGTGCGAAAGAAATCGTCCATTACGTGAAATGTATATACAAAGAAAAGAAAAAAGCCAGCAGTAAGTTTAAACGAAGAGTGTTCTATCTGTTAAGTAGAGCAAACGTAAAAGAAATAAATAATAATGAGCCAGTTAATACTTTCCTTGGTTTCATCACATGGGATCAACCTGATGATCTCATGTGGCGAAAAAAAAAGGTAGGTAGTTAGTTTAATTAAGATTTATTATATATATATATATATATATATATATATATATATATATATATATATATATTATAAATTAATTGATTTAAAATATGTTTTTTTTTTCTACACAGTTCTAACCATGTTTCAAAAATGGAAGCTAAAAGCCACGAAATTAATTTTGTGATTAAATTAAAAACATTAGTTCCATTTCATCCTCAAGCGAATTTTGGAGTAACTTTTTAGAATTACTGGGATTTATCTGTAACCTTGGAAACATGAATTTTGTTTTAGCTGTGTATTTAATACCCAGTAATTTTAAAAAGTAGCGTTTGATTATTTGTGTCTGGTCGAGGAGAAAAAATATTTATATTTTTTGATGACACTCATATATAGTTAAAAACACATATACAGAGGCGTATGCATGTTAGTTCATACATTGACACCTATATTCATAATCTTGTTTTTTATTTGCGGCTACACATTCACACGTACGAGCACTCGTAATTAGGCAACTTTGATTCTGTTTATTTCGGTGTCACGATATATATATATATATATATATATATAAAATAAAATGAAGTGGTTATAGTAGTTCCAACGAAAGAAAAGTGTGTATATTAAAAAGAAGAGAGAAACTGCAAACGTTTTTGGTTGTAATGTGGATTCTTAAAAAAATTGTATGCTTTATTTCCCATTATTTTTCTACACGGGTTTCCGGTCTCGTGTCCGTAATCAGGCAAAGGGCGGAGATTTCTACATATTATTAAAAATAATTAATTTTTCCTTTATGTTTTTCGACGTTAAATATTCTCGATATTATACATTCTCTTTTTTTGTGTTAGTGATCCAAACATCTTTCTTGAACGGGCAGTGAAAAGTTCTGCGTGAAGGGTTATAAAACAATAAGGATTGCTTCGAGAAATGATGAAGTAATTATAGGCATGTTTATCTTTTAATATATATATATATATATATATATATATATATATATATATATATATATATATATATATATATCAGATGCAATATAAAAATTCTATTCATTAACTCACGAAAAACAAACACCCATCTCTCCTGCATATATATATATATATATATATATATATATATATATATATATATATATATATATATATATATGTATGTATATATATATATATATATATATATATATATATATATATATATATATATATATATATATGCATAAAAGTACATATATATATATATATATATATATATATATATATATATATATATATGGGTGTGTGTGTCGCATTTCTCAAAAGTGGTTCTCCATCCGTTTAAATGCTTCCCTGGAAACAACTATCCCCAAAATTTAAATGCAACGCCTTCACCATCTCTCGCCTTGCTTATAGTTAAATGATGTTATATATATATATATATATATATATATATATATATATATATATATATATATATATATATAAGGCAGGATGTGTGTGTAACGAATGCACGGCTGCAATTTAGACGGATTTGCACCAAAATTTACACGCACATGCTCCAAGTTAGCGGGAAGGCCAATACCGACTTTGCATTTCCCAACTTCCATCTATAGTGGAAATAATCGATTTTTTCATGCTTGTGCGGCAGTTTCATGTAATTTGCTGCCATTTTGTACTGGCCAGAATAATTCTATTGGCCAGCGTGAGAGCCAGCAGCTGACTGACACAATTGTTAACTAGCATGCTAGCACCAAAAAAGATCGATTGCTGCATTCGTCACAAGTGGGAAAAATTTAAATCTGCATGACACTTTACTCCAATTGCCCCATTCGCTTGTTTAAACTCAACATTGATTCTGATTCAGCAGCACTGGGTTGGGTGTGAAAAAATATTTGTTGTTAACATTCTTTTTTCATTCAGTTTTTCCAGTTATGAGTCCTTTTTTAAAGCTGATCGTTTTGTGTTCATTTTGTTTAGTTCTTTTTTCGTAACAGATTTAATGTTTAGTATAGAGCTTAGAAGAGATTCGCAGTGTGAGATAGGCAAGAAGTAAGGCATGTAGCAACATCAGCACGGAAAAGGGCACTCCTTTAAAAGGCAAGGAAGGGCAAAATATTTTAAGTCAAGTGATACCGATTGCTGTGTGAGTCGTACGATTTTTTCAATCAAGCACGGGCAACGCCAAATATGCTGCTAACATAAAGATACACACACACACACACATTTTTGACATATATATATATATATATATATATATATATATATATATATATATATATATATATATATATATATATATATATATATATATATATATATATATATATATATATTTTGTTTGTATGTGTGTCTGTCATTGTACGTGTGTGCTTGTGTTGATGATATATTCGCAGATGAGGGGGATGTCTTCTGAAATTCTTTTTTAATTTTTTTTTTGTCGAGTCCTTTGAAATATGTTTTGCGTATTTTTTATTGACCTGACATAAATCTAGCCTGCATCGATTGTAAAGTCTATGCGAATAGAGTTCAATCACTTTCAGATCATTAAAAGCGAAGTGTCTTACACATAAATTTTCATGGCTCAAAACATTTTCTTTCTCATCGGTTTTAGTGCTTTTCTTGTTTGTTTTCCAAGGTTTGGAGCTCGACTTCAATGGTAAAATCGCTTGTCCTCTGCGTTTCTAAAACAAAAAAAAAACAATCGCATTTTGAAACACCTACTTTGAAAAGATTCGAAATTGAAACTTTTCACAGAAAATAAAACTGAATAATATAAATCTTTATTTGATTTTTTTACATTACCTTTTGTTTGGTTCTTTTTTTTTCTTTTTAAATATTTTTTTTATTTCACTTTTTGCATCGATGTTAATCACTTATTAAGGAAATGGAAGTGATTTTTCGGCGAAAACATTTAAGTGAATTTCGTATTTGTTCGTTTTCTTCTTTTACCTCATATTTGTCGATTATCTATTTTTGTTTTATATTTTTCCTTTACAATTGATATAAGTTCCTGTGGAATTTACGTTTTTTCCTATGTTTTATTTATTTATTAATATTTTTATTCCCCCAACCCCAATTTTTTTTTCATTTTTTTCCCGTTTTTATTTTCATCCCTGTCTCCCTTTTAAACATTTGACATTTTTTTCTTTTGTTGTTATTGTAGATTTTTTCTTACCTTTGCTACACACTTATTCCTACTACCATACTATTACGACAGCTACTACTACTACCACCACAACTACTGCTAATACTACTAATACTACTACTACTAATAATAATAATAGCAATTCGTGTGATTTTTGAAGTTGAGTATTTCATTTTTATTTTTTTTTGTCTGCCTTTACTTTGAGTTTCTCATGCTTTCCTGAGCATGTTTTTGGGCAATAGGGACTTTTTCACTCGCAATTTTTGTTTATCAATATTTATTTCTGTTCTTTTCCGTCGTATTGTTTCCTTTCAAGTTTTTCTTTTTTAAATTGCTGATGGTATATATCTCTTGGTTTCGTTTCCTCCATTATTTGATTTTTTTGAAATACCTATTGTTTATTAGCTAATTTTATTCTTTTTATACATCTTCATTTTCGTCTATCTCATATTCTTTTTAAGCCTATCGTCTTTCACCTTCATTTTTTTTTAATTTTCATACTTTTTCACTTTTATTTCCTATCTTTATGCGTTTCTAAATACAATCTTTCTTTCCCCCTTTTTCTCATTGCTTCTCTTTTTTCTTTCCTTATTTCGTTCTATCTTCTTTCATAATCCGTAATTTTCTTCTGTTTCTTTTCTTTCGTACATTCAGCATTTAAATTCTTCTTATTTCTATGAGAAACCATTTCTACTTTTCTTCTTTTTTCTTCTTATTTATTGCTTTACAATACCTTTTATTTCTTCCATGTTTCTTTTCAGTTCTTCCGCCATTTTTCGCTTCTACTATCCTTCTTTTCTATCTTGTTATGATTTTACACCTTTCTTTCACCGTGCTCCCTTGCAAGTCGTCTTTATTTACATAGCCTATCGTTCTGTTTCTATTTAGTTTAATGATTTCTTTATTCCTTTCAATATCTTTTGTTTTGTTTTCGTATTTTTCCTATTTACATTTCTATTTATCTTTCTTTTTCGAATTGTTTTCGATTAGTTCTTCCTTACTTTCTTTTTCGAATTGTTTTCGATTAGTTCTTCCTTACTTTCTTTTTCGAATTGTTTTCGATTAGTTCTTCCTTACTTTCTTTTTCGAATTGTTTTCGATTAGTTCTTCCTTACTTTCTTTACGTTATCCATTTTTAATTCGAAGAAAAATATTTTTATTCTTTGATTGTTTCTTTCTTTCGTTTATTCGCTATTTCGCTCTCTCTGTCTCTCTCTTTTGCGTAGGTTATTTCATTTTTCTTTCGGTCATTCGATCATTCTGTTTTTATTTTTCATTTTCATTTTCTTTCTTCCTTTCGATTTATTGTTTTTCATTTTTCTTTCTTTTTTCTTCTTCCTTTCTATCATTCGTTTCTTCATTCTTTCATTAGTGCTCTTTTATTTTCGATCTTTCTCTCAGTTTTCTTTATTTCTTTGCGTCTTTCTTTCTTCTTTCTATTGTACTTCATTTTCTTTCATTCTTTCTTTTACGTTCATTTTTTATTGAATTCCTTCTTTCGTCCTTTCATTTCTTTTTTTTTTCTTTCCTTGTAGTATTCTTTCGTTTTTGACGATTCATTATTTATTTATATGATTCTTTTGATCTATTGAGTTTCCTTTTATTTACCTATTTTTTTTATCTCTGTCTCTTTCTCTGATGCATTGACATTTAAGTTTTTTTTTTCTTTGTCAATAGATTCAGCTTTTAAACAGAAAAGTGTTCTATTTTACCTTCATTGTTAGAATTCTTTCTTTTGTTCATCATGTTTTAAATTTTTATTCCTTTGCCCTTTTTATAATGTGAGTTTATTACTTGACCTCATACACTGTTTACATCAACAAATACTCCTCATCTAATGCATGGGGCAAACATTTCAAAGTCCCGTATTTCTGGAAAAAAAATCAAACTTTTCGGCAAATAAAAAAAAAAAATAACTAAAAACACTGCAACCAATCATTGACATAAAAGAAATTATATCTCAAAATTATAAAGTTTTATAACTGGGGTGACAGTTCATTGCTGAATCAAAATAAAAAAATTTGGAGGACAGTGCTGATTTAAAAGCAAAAGTAGACCATATTTGAGACGATATTTAAAAAACTTGACCAGTTTTATAAACATCCGCGAAAACAATAAAATACAACAACAATTACACGAGTTTCAATGAAGATCAATAGAGAAAGAAGCAGATCACAAAGTTTTGGAGAGAATACTTATGGAACAAACTCGAATTGAATTGATTTCGGGGATCAATACGTAAAATTCATTCTGATCGTGCTGTTTTCAATCACATTTTTTCAAGGGAATAACAGACATTTTTATTACATTGGTCTTATAATTATCCTAGTTTTTTTTCAAATTGGATATATATATATATATATATATATATATATATATATATATATATACATATAAATAAATATATATATATATATATATATATATATATATATATAATATATATATATATATATATATATATAATATAAAATAAATGAATTATTCGGTCTGATATTTCAAACCTAATATTTGGGACTTTCATCCTAAAGCAGTCATTTTCATGCGTATCCATATTAGAATTGAAACCCAAATATAGGATGAAACGGCCGTCCGATAGGCTTTCTGCATTCTGTTGAGATTTCAAATTTTCTTGTGAATTACTTATATATAAGTATGAAATCCTTGGTGAAAAAATTTTAATCATATATATATATATATATATATATATATATATATAAATCATCAGTCAAGATTGGTGGATTTTAAATTCAAACAAATATAATAAAATTCTAATTGCATCTACAAAAGTGCAAAATTAAGCAGCAGCATAAGACAAGCAAATGCACACCAATGCATATCAAAGTGTGTACATGCTAACTACCACTTTCACGCAACAACCGAAATTCACAAAAGCGCACCAATCATACATGCACATACATAAACACGCACACACATATTTATATCCATACATATAAATGGCTGTTTGCTGGTATGTCTCTGCTGGACAGCTAACCAAATCCATGTTGCAGACACTTTCTCAGGTATATTGGTGTTTAGTCTAACAATTACTACGCTGAGCAGCCTTAGTTAGAAATTAGGGGAGAGAACGTATAATCTGGCGTGATCAAACTGCTTGAACATTATTTTTAGTGGATACTCGTATTTGTGTAGACGTTCCGTTTATTTATTAACCTGTATATTTTCGTTCTACCGGCCTGAATATTCGCTAAATCTTATTAGAGAAAAATATTCGTGTGGTCATCGATACTTCATACCGGAAGATCATGCCGCGGACCGGTAGTGACAATTACGTGTAATCTAAGTTCATTTCGATACAGAGAGCAAAATTAAAACGAGCAATTTATTAAAAGTAAAAAAAATTCTTTTGACTAATGTCTGAGCTCCAGCCCGAACCCACCCTATCGTAGTTAGTTTTCCTGTATTAAACTAATACCACATCAAGATCAACTCACCATAATGTACAATGTGTTCTGTCACAGTCTGCATCTATTCCAAACTGTAGGAACCAATGACATCCATCTGAAATAGAAAAATATATGATGTAGTAGTGACAAGACTTTCAGGTCAGTCTGTAGATTCGGTGTAGAATTTGAAAAATTTTTTTTTACCGTTTCACCCCAAGCAAGGCGGAAAATTTAAGGACGCAAGGGTTTAAAAAATTTGGAGCAAGGTCAGAAAGGAGATATAGAAGAAAGGATGAAGAGAAAGATTAGTGGATAGATCAAGGAAACTGGAGATACAGAGGCCACTGAGAGAGAGAGAGAGAGGAGAGAGAAAAGAGAGAAAAGAGAGTACCGGAAATTCCTAAAAAGAAACAAAAAAATTTTTATATTATTATGTCCCAGAGAATGGGGAATGCTTGTTGACCGGGCGGTTAAAGCCTACCTACTCCTATTACATATAACACATTCCAACAACAACAAAAACAGAGGGAACGATGAGAGGGGAGGTAATTTGTAAAGAGTCCTCTTTTATGACACTTGCATTTAGCCTTTCACAACATTAAGTTTTAAGTTTTAACTTAGTATAAGTTCCATTGTCTATTTTAAAAAAAAAATTGAAAAAAAATAAGGTTATGCGGATTTATTGCCATGTCATAATTAATGCCCCAACATACGTGGCAGCATTTTAATCCGCTTTCTTTTCTCATTTACAAGTGAATGTACGACTTACCTTAAGTTCAAGCATCGACCCGGTGGAATTTAGTTGGGATTATGAAATTAGCTGAAAATTATTAGAAATAAATAAAAATGTACATTAATGATAAACTGTACTTACAGTTATGATAGATAGTATTATTCAGATGAACACTAAATATTTAAACAAACCATTTCAATTAATGCCCTATATTTAATTCAACTATTATATAATTTTAAACAAGTTATTTTTATTTTTTTTTTTTTTGAGGCCTGGTGTCAAATGATTGACGGATCAGTACCGGTCCGAGGCCCGGTGATCGAGGACCTCTAATATAGCACATACATATAAAAAAAACATTTCTAATAATATTATGTGATTTTGATTGGTTTGATTTGGTTTGGTTTGGTTTACGGCATATCAAAATCAGTGGGTTATTTAACGCGGACAAGTTTGTTTTTTTTTGTTTTTTTTTGCTGGTAATATTTTTCAAAAAATGTATTGTTGGTATTATTTTTGTTTCAAAAATATAATGCTGGTAATATTTTTTTTTCAAAAATGTATTGCTGGTAATTTTTTAAAAAAAAAGTATTCCTGGTATTAGAACCTATTTTTTATTCGTTCATTGTGTTTTCACATTTATTGGGGATTAGCTATTTGACCATATTTGAGACCCTGACAGTTACTACCACCCGGATCAGGGTGGATCTGGAAACACCAACAATTAAGAGTTGTTTCCAGTTTCCTCAAAAGCCTTGCTGTTGGATGTAGTTTATCGTCATACCCAGGACGCAGGCGTATTTTATCGTCATACCTAGGATGCAGATGTAGTTTATTGTCATACCTAGAACGCGGGTGTAGTTTATCGTCATACACATGACACGATGTAGTTTATCGTCATACCTAGGACGCGTAAGTAGTGTATCGTCATACCTAGAACGCGGATGTAGTTTATCGTCATACCTAGAACGCGGATGCAGTTTATCATCATACCCAGGACGCGGATGTAATTTATCGTCATATTATCCACGCGGATGTTGTTTATCGTCATACCTATGCCGCGAATGTAATTTATCGTCATAACTAGGACGCGAATGTAGTTTATCGTTATACCGATGACGCGAATGTAATTTATCGTCATACCTAGGACGCGGATGTAGTTTATCGTCATATCCAGGAAGGATGATTTTTGAGAAAAATAAAGAATTTTCATTTTAATTTTGTTAACTATTTTGTACAAATTATAGAAAGAAAATAAAAACCCCAAAGAATAAGATTGATTTGAAATAATTCATCACCTCAAAAATCTATTCGTATTAACACATTACTATACAGCAAATGAGCTTTACTATAAAATATGAACTTTGATAAATTTTCTGATTATATAAAGTGTGACGTCGTCCCCTGGTCGCAGCGCCAACTGTGACGTCCTATCCTGGTCTACCACGGCACCAACTGTGACGTCCTCGCCGCGGCGCCAGCTGTTCGCTCCTCACTGCTCCGTTCGGGTGTCGCCGCTCCAAACGTGACGTCCGCCTGTCGCGTCACTCGTGTTGTCTCGTCATGTGACGACCAACTGGCTTGGTATCGGTCGCAGCACCCAAATGTGACGTTCTAACCTTTTGATGATTCGGGTGGGAATCTGGTTAGATTTGATATCAGACTCGTCGTTCTCAACTCGCTTCCAACGCCTGGTTACCAAAATAACTGCATTGATCCCCAGTCTGCCTACCCACGTTGTGAATTGATCTTAGGCAGACGAGATCAATCAGTGGTTGGGGCCGTAATGCAAATCGAGTTCAACGGGGGTGACACCACACAAATATGCATAAAAGAAAATAAAATGAAAACTCAAAAAAGTTCAAGATATCAAAGAAAAAGATAACAAACTTTTATGTCTAGTTGTTCGATACATAGGACTGCGTCTATCTCCCGACCCGTTCTATGGATTGTGACACGTTGTTTTCCGTTAGGCGAGTTTTAACGCTTCAAGTTGTTTGCTCTTTAAGAAATTGGTTTTTGGTGTGTCTTCAGACGAAAGTCGAAAAAAAAAACTTATTTTGGTGGTCTGGATCTAAGTCGCTCTTCAAAATAATTGTTCTTGGATTGAAGATGAGTCCGGAATTTGCGTGAATCTTGGTCAGCTATCTGCGAGGCTTGCTTCAACTGGAGACTGACTCTGGGAACTGTCTCGAACTCAACTGAAACTCAACTGGAACTGAACTGGAACTGAACACAAACTGATTTCTGCTCGTTGTGGCTTCGCTTATATGGACGCCGACCAAAACCGGGGCGGGTTTGTTGGCGCCGGGGTTTCCTCGATAATTATAAATACATATCCACCTCTTTTATTTCTGGTTAGGGATTTTCCACTGTTTTCCATTTTTGGGAGCCTTTCCTTACTCCCACCTTCTCACCATACTTCAGAGGAGCGTGAGCTGCCCTCCCCACTTCTTCGTAGCAGCTTCTCATACCTATCCTCTGGATGGGCGGCGACAGCCTCCTTCGTGCGTCACGTGATCACCACTCGACCAATGATGTCCGGGCGTGGACGAATCCGCGGCTTTGTTTCAGGAAAAAAAAAATATCTTGCTTAACTAAAAAAAATTATCCTTTTTTTTTCTTTTCTTCCTCTTAATCGCAGTTATCATTTTTCTAGCCCAAACGCAACAGACAATGGTGGTCATAACTCTTGTTCTACACCTGGTCTTCGTCAATCATTTTATCGCTAATTATCAGAATGGGTGGTCTTTTAACACGGCCAAACGTCGCCCCCTCGAAAAGAAACATTTCTAAGTTCCCATTCATTTCTTTTCGAACATTTTCTGATAACATAATTTTATTATCGCAGGCATAAAGATGTTCCGTCGAAAAAAAATCGGTCAGTGGACACTCGTGTGTGTGGCTTTGATTTTAATTTTTCATATCTATCCAAAGTCCTTTTAGTTACCTGTTTTTCGTCACTTATCGAAATAACATTTTCATTTGGATTTTTCTTTGGCCAGTCGGTCTGTAGTTGATAATCAGATGCCTTCCCGTACCAACAGTTTGTTTACATATCCCAGATAACACAGCCGTCGCCAAAAACATCTGATCTTTCTTTTCCTTTTTCCTCAGAATTTCCCTGTCATTGTAATGACACTCTTTCGCCATTTGTTACTTATCAAAATATCCTTTATCCATTGTCTCTTAGCCGTGTGTGTGTTCTGCTTATCATCTACGTTTGGTCCCGCCTCTCTTTCTGCCTTCTTTTCTTTCTTTTCTTTTTCTGCCTCGATAAATGGTGCCACAAAGCAACTAATTCGCAAATTGAAAATGTTAATAAAAATTTAGAAAGACAGAACTTTTCCATATTATTTAACCAAGAGGGTTGAAAGAATTCTTGATGCCGAAATGCACCTTGTTTAATTGACTGAAGTAATAAGAGGGAAATAAGGTAGATGAAAGTTTTCGGTAGCCATCGAGGATTTGAGCGCACGACGTCACAAGTCGTTATGACCAAACATTTGAGCGCAATGGCCTTGTTTTAAGTATTGGCCATATCAAAATATGTGTTAAATCCTTGAGGCTGTTATGGAAGTACTCTCAGCATTGTTAGTTAAAATGCTGTTGGCTCGTTGGGGGTTGAAGAACCACAAATAAGCCTGATGAAGTGGCTGCCCTAGGGATTGTAAGACTAACTTAGCTAACGGCTGAACTTGAAAATATGAGGCCAGGCACAGTCTATCTCTCTCTCTCTCTCTCTCTCTATATATATATATATATATATATATATATATATATATATATATATATATCAAAATCATTCATACAAAAAACAAATATAGCCATTTAAACATTAACCTCTATATTTGTTTTTTGTATGAATGATTCATAATTTATAAATTATATTTGCACCTTTTAATTGAATTATATATATATATATATATATATATATATATATATATATATTTAACAGATATAAGAGAATTGTCAATGCCGGAGAAGAAGTCCGGGTTACACTGTATATATATATATATATATATATATATAGGGAGAGAGAGGGGTAGGAGATAATAGATAAATAAATATACAGATATAGATAAATATATCATGTATCTATTTTTCCTTGTCTATATGTCAGTCCCTCTTTATGCATTTATGTTTTTATTTAAAAAAAAACAAAATCTGTTCTCGATACAGAAGTACAGCGTAAATTATTTTTTTTTGTTGTAAGTAACTCATTCCCCATCGATTTTTAAAAGTTCAATTCATTTGGAGTACAGTTTCACTCGAATGACATTTGACTATGAAACTGTACTCTAAGTTTTAAGTTTAATACTGAAATAAACATTATGACTTGTGTCAAATTATTTCTGTGTCACGATGGAATCAAATTTTTAAAAAAATAATTACTACACACACAAACACACACACACACACATACACACGCACACACACGCGCGTGCGCACAGACACACATATACACTCAGACATAGATATATTGAGGACTAGAAGTAGAGCCCGGCGTTGCCCGGGCATGTAACAGTAAGAGATAGATCAAGTATCGACCATCATAAAGACTGAAAAATAAAATTGACAAAGATTATTGTTTAAAGTTGACGGACATGAATGTCTTAATTGGATTTTTTTTTGTTTTTTTTTTATGAATTGGTCAAACCCAAACTCAAACAAAAACATTGTTTTCAATCGTTATGAGTCTACCGATTGAATAAAATTTTATTATAAACAATTGTCTTGTAAATGGAATTTTTAAAGCATTCTGAATGTAAAAATAAAGAAACAAGTGTGCAACACAATAAGAAACACTACCTACCAAAAAAGTGAAGTTTTGTTGAAATCGGTTGAAAAATGTAGGAAATCGGCGTGGTGTAATGGTTAGCAAGCTTGTCTTGCTAGATCAGTTACGACTGAAAAGTGAGTTCGATCCTCACTAGGTGCTCCATACTTTCGGCCTTGTGCCACATCTAAGCTACGCTTGGAAACTAACTACAATCGAACACAAACAACCTGGGTTTTATAATAATTATAACTCGATATGAGATGTCCCCTTTTCATTCTGGCGACAGTGATGCCTCTTAATCGTGTTTTCAAATTGATTTCGTGCACAAGCATTTGTGATTTTCCAATTTTTGGCGCTGTCAGAACCCCCGCAAGGTAATTTTAAGTAGTCCTGTGAAGTTTTGTTGAAATCGGTTGAAAATGTAGGAAATCTGTGTGCCAACAGTTGAACATGTATACAGCATTTAAAACGGATTTATATTTAAAATTATGTCTTGACCTGTTAGGCCAGAAAAGTAAAACCACCGACTACATTAAGTTACTTACCTTTGTTTTATCAAGGAATTGTTTATCTATAATTTTCATGATAGAATCGTGTCAACATGAGCCATTATATCTCTCCAGTTTGAAGTCTCGAGACTAATTTCGTGAACGATATAATCTCCTGATTTATTATAGTGAATAAAACGCCCATTTTGCGTGAGAAATTATACGATAACAAGAACAGGTAAATAACATTTTTGGTTATATGGTAACGTTTAAAATTGTGGTTGACCATGATATTCCAATTTGAAGTTACAATATTAAACGGGTGTTACTGTGTAATTATTTTTTAGCAACACAGGATAGGATCAAAATCTATAGATGAGTTGGAGAAACAACTGCCACGTTCTCTCTTATTCATCTGAAACTGAAATATACCTTTTCACCATTTCAAGTCACTGAAGATGGCGTCATTTAAACGTTCAAACTGTCTTTTCTATGTGTATTTTATTGTTTTTTTCTTATTACATACACATCAATATACAATCCTTTATATAGAAATATAACTCATATAATTTTGGTTGTTTGATTTGCATTACAATATACAATATACGATCTCTATAGGGCATCAGATATGAAAGTGAATATAAAAATTATAACTTGAATTTCATTTAGTATATATATTGACCGTTAAATTGCGCGAGTTAAAATGATACCAGCAAATGGGAGATGGTCAGAATTTCATAAACATATACGAAACACTATCACTGAAAATGAATGTAGCAACATTCGGAAGTACTCGGAGACCAAAATATAAGTACATATGAAATTTGGTAAATTTATAGATTACATAAAATAATTAATTGGGAAAATTGAAACGTCAACAAAACTAGATCCGCAGAAGTTTTCGATATTATTCAAACAAATATATTTGAATTAATTCTTGCTGCAGAGATACTATTTATTCAATTACTCTCTCTGTCTCTCTCTGTCTGTCTGTCTGTCTGTCTGTCTTGTCTGTCTGTCTCTCTCTCTCTATATATATATATATATATATATATATATATATATAAATAGAGAGAGAGAGAGAGAGAGAGAGAAAGGGGGAAACATATGATCCGAACATACATGACCTTAAATCATATATATATATATATATATATATATATATATATATATATATATATATGTATATAAAAAAATAATAATAATAATAATAATAATAATAAATGTAAGTTTGTTCCTCACCACTGCATGAAATTTCGAGTTCTGTCTGATACCGTTGGTAAAAAACTATATTATCAGTATAAATCTTAACTCAGCTATTATAAATCGAGACCTACTTTTGAGCAGCAATACTGAATATGCTTTATATATATATATATATATATATATATATATATATATATATATTTGTGTGTGTGTGTGTGTGTGTGTGTGTGTGTGTAGTTGTAGAGTGGATAAATTAAACGGCCAAATATAAACAGATGTGCAGGCGTGTGCTGGTGTGCATACGCAAGCAAGTTGTAAGCGTAATAGTGCTCAATGCAGTTATGCAGAGCAGCTATGTTTTAAACAGTAACTATACGCGTACCTACGTTTTTGCGTGCGACTTATATATATATATATATATATATATATATATATATATATATATATATATATATATATATATATATATATGTGTGTGTGTGTGTGTGTGTGTGTGTGTGTGTGTGTGTGTGTGTCTGTGTATCATCGACGGGCATCGCACGTTCAGTTGCTGACAGTTTTTGCCGTGTGTATTGACCACGAAATCTGTGTATATATAGTTATCCTGATCACGTGATGGCTCCAAACGAAAACTTTTCGGTTTACGCGGGATAGCACCCAGCGACCAGCTCATTTGGAGTTCAAATGTACGGAAGTAGTAGGAAGAAAAGCCCATGATTATACTGTCCAATTAAATTCGAGAAACTACTTATTTAATTTTGGATTCTATTTTTTTTACTGATTTGTACAAAGTTTTTTGTCTCAGTGAATCTTGTTTTATTTACTTATTTGTGTTTCACCTACTGGTTGTAAATTATAATATGTTTTATCCTATAACAGCAATCACTCGCCTACAGATTGATAAATATTGAAATTATTTTTCAATATCTAACATACGTTTTAAACTACATGACAGCCCTATTTTGTAGTGATCCTTGCAGGTGTGTTTGCCGGTGGGGATATTGTTTAGTACACTTTTCTATTCAGTGAGGGTGAAAAACATTCCTTTGTTCTTTGTAGGTAAATCCTAGTATGCCGGGATTAGTCTGTCTATGGAGACTGTATCCTGTTTGCATCTTGTCTCAATTGTAAAATAATTGGGTTTCCTGTCAACTACTTGAAAAGGTCCTGAGTATGTATGGCAAAGAGGCCTTTTCACTGGATCATTTCCTAAGAAAACATATTCACATCTGTGAAGGTCTTTTGTTTATTTTCTACTTGGAGTGAAAACCAGATCACTGATTAAGATTAAATGAAAACCAGATCACCCTTTCTTTAACGTTTTGTGCAAACGATGTTGTTGGCTGTAGGTGTTTTATTTTTATGGCAAAATTATTCTGGTAGTGACATTGGTGACCCTAAAAACATTTCGGCTGCTGTGCATCCTAAATCTTTCCTGATGACATTTCTGATGTATAACAAAACCAGTGGTAGATTTTATAATCATGGACTCATTACTGGCTGTTATTGCTGCCTTAAATTTCCTGTGAAAACTTTCAACTAAGCCATTGGCACAATGATGATATGCTGTTGTTGTTATGTGCTTGACTCCCAAAGAGCTTTGGGAACTAATCGAAGAGTGTAGATGGAAACTGGGAGCCTCAAAAAGTAGATTTTATTAAAGGACAATCAAACATCGATATTCACTCCGGCAAGATAATTTTACAGATTGTTATCTGTAGATATATCCCTCAGGGAAACATTGACAGGCCATCGTGTAAATTGATCGATAATATTCAGTACATAATGATATCTATTTGCTTCTGCTAAGTGTCCACTATATCTGGTATGATAAATTGTTCAGAACGGGACTTTGAATGCCTGTTTAGCTTGCTTTTTTGACAATTTAAACAGATTTGAACCCAGTATTTTATGGCAGTACGCATGCTGGGCCAACCAAAACGATTGCTATTAAGTTTGACGGTAGCTCATTATCCAGGATGTTAGAAATTGTGAAAATGTTTGAATATCTTTTCTCTCAATGAGGATGATATGTATAGTTTTGAATAAACATTCCCCATATTGCAGAGTAGGGTTTTTCTTCCAAGTGGTTCGCTGTGTTCTTTCAATTTTAAAGAAAAGTTCACTTTTACTTTGGCTAATGTGACAGCTTTTTTGTTGTTCATTTGCAATTAGGTCAAAGGTGAGGGTTTCAAAATCGATAGATTGTATCGTGGAGTGTGAGAGTGTATCTGACACGATATTGCCTGAACCTTTTTATACTACGGATATCCAAAGTAAATTGTGATATATAATCCAGTGGTCGGGTATCTCTTGGTGTATACTTTTCTGTATTCACGTGTAAGGCATAAGTGAGTGTTTTGTGATCTGTGAAAACGGTAAAATTTCGTTCTTTGAGCAGATTTCGGAATTGCCTTATGGATAAGCAAATTGCGAGTAACTCCTTGGAGAGGGTACTGAATTTTATTCTGCGTTATTTAATTTTATTGTGAAGAAAGATATCAACCTTTCTGAGCCATTTTGATTTTGATGTAGAACTACTCCAGTTGAATCTACTGAGGCGTCGGTCGTTAATGTGAATGTTGAGTTTGCATCAACATATAGGAGAGTTTAGTAAAATCTGCTAACGCGTTATAGCTTCATGTAATGCCGTTAATTCTTCTCCGTCGATAAGTATTTTGCATTCTTATTCTTTTGTTTTTGTAACATGTTTGTGTGTGGTGTCAGAATTCTGGAACAACCTGAAAGAAATCTACGGCAGTAGTTTATTAAACCGAGAAATCTTCATAGTTGCTGCAGTGATGTTGGTTACAAGAAATTTTGTCTGCTAATTTATCAGGGACCGGCGTAATTCCGTGTTTGTAGATCACATGGCCCAAGAAATTCAAATTCGAAAAAAGCAAAATCACATTTGTTTACATTGATTTTCAACCAGAAATGTGTCCGTCTGCCGGAAACTTGTTGTATGTGGTCTTGGTGTTCTTTTCTCTCATCTATCAAATAGGAGCGTCATCAATACAAGCAAAAACAAAAGTCAATCCTCTCAAAACTTCGTCGATAAATCTCTAAAAAGTTTGGGCTGCCTTACGTAAGCCAAATGGCATCCTGGTGAACTTATAAAGTCTGAAAGGAGTGGTTATTGCTGTTTTCTTTTTGTTTTCTTCTTCTACTGGAATTTAGTAGTATGCCTTAATCAAATCCAGTTTTGGGAAAATGTTTTTCCTTGTAAGTCTATGGCGAAAATCATATAAATGTGCGATTTCGTATTTATCTGGAACTGCTTTCCGTCGACATTCCTGAAATACCCACAAAGTCGCCATGCGCCTGTATCTGGCTTTAGAACAATGTGTAGTGGAGAGGAATATGGACTACTTGAAGGACGCATGTTGCCTAATTGTAGCATGTTGAAATTCTTCTTTGGCTATCTTATACTTCTCTGGATGCTCTCTGCGTGGTGATGTATGTGTATGTGGTCCAGTACTTGTGACATAATATTTAGCACTGTGACGAATTTCGTCTGTATATCATAAAGGCGTAGTAAGTGTAAGCATTTTTCTATTAATTCCTGCAGTCCTTTCTGCAGTTGGTATTGTAGAACTAATTCATGTTGACGTGTAGGTTGAGGTGATTTCCTTTGCCTATAAAAGTGTTACTGTCGATAAGAGTGTGTGTCGCCAAATTCACTGTTAAGTCGAAATGAGACAAAAAAAAAAACCTCCGCTCTTAGAATTGATGTTTTCACTTGCGCTTGTATGAAAATCCACGGAAAAGATCGTCGTAATCCCCAAATGAGCGTTAGTGATATCTCTCCGTATGTCTCAAGTTTTGATCCGTTTGCGGCCTATAGTCTGGATGTAGATAGTGTATGTTTTTTGTTTGGGATCCGTTGGAATAACACCGGATTTGTGAACCGGTGTCGACTAAATATAAATATCCTGTATTTTCGTCCCGGATGTAAAATAGACGACATTCTTGTCCCATTCCAGTAGCTAAGGTCGTCTCTGCTTGCTGCTGGAGTGATCGTTCTCCTGGTGTTGTCTAGAATTGTGTGAATTCCTTGAATTGAAGTTGCATGCTTCTGTGCACTTCTTTGCCTCTGTTCCAAACTTATAATGATACCAACAAGTAGATAAGTCGTTTTCTGAAGGATCAGTTCGACCCGCCCTGACGTATTCTATGCGGTTAGTATGATCGATTGTTCATCTCTGATCGAGAACCCTGGAATATTTGCCTTCGTACCAAACTTTCTACTTCTATGCTGAGGTTGGCTATATTTTAATGTATCTGAAGCGACTCTTCTGACCTGTCGGTTGGTGTTGCTATAATTGTTGTTATATATGATGTGGCGTATACGATTTTTCCTTGTTGTTGCCATGTATTTTGTCCGCTACTTCTGAAATTCTCTTTAATTATAAATTATCGGGGAGAGATGCGAGTATCTGTGTTGTGTGCGTTTGTAGTTTTTCAGACAATTAATTATTTTAACATTGCTTCTGACATGTTATTGTCTCCTAATAACGATCGCATTTTCCTCAGAAGTTGTGAAGGTTTCAAGTATCCCAAATTCAAATTATTGAATAGATCCTGTAACCGTCTCTCATCCGATTTTCGGAACCGCCTAATGATTGCATTTTTCAACGTGTCGTAAGGTTTGTCTTCTGGTATGTCGTCAAGGAGATCGACTATCTGTGTCACCACGTCTCCGGGGAGTTTTCAACAACATAGTCATATCGTGAGCTTTGCCATGTAATTTTCTTCGCGTTAAAAAATTGCGTTTAATTGTGAAAAACAGATTTTCACTTTTGTCAGATTGTAAATGGGGAAATTAAGAGTTATCGCGGCTCCCATAGATTTGGTGGATTTTTCTCCATTCTATACATCTTGGTGTTGCTGTTATGTTTCTGCCATGACTTCGATGGAAAATGTATATAATTTACATATGTGGCTGAATATCGGGTTCATTTTGTTTAAGCCCTGTTCTTTCGAATCATAAGACTGCGAGTTCGTATCGAGTCGTTGTCACCAATTTGTAGGATCAATCTACCTGGATTAAAAGTAAAATTTGATTACGGTGTTTCCAAAAGGAAATGGACATAATATAGATGATCAGACTTATTTTATTTCCACGGCTATGAATATTTCTTTGAGTTGTCTGAATGTTTCTTTGAATGTTTTGTATTCGTCACTGAGATGTTATCTAGAGAATTCTGATCGGGAGTTTACCGATCCAACTGCCTGTCATCAACGCAGTTTTCATGTTCAGTTGCTGATTGGGTTTTTGCCGTATGTGTTTTATTGCCCATGAAATCGGTGTATACACAGCGACCAGTCCATTTGGAGTTAAAATATACGGACGTAGTTTGAAGCATAGCACGAAACTGTACTCTCCAATCAAATTCCAGAAACAACGTATTTAATTTTGAATCCTATTTTTTTTATTGATTTACACAAACGTTTTCGTTTTATTGATTCTGATGCTACTCATGTGTGAGCGTTTCTTATTATTTGTGTTTCACTTGTTTGTAACATATAAGATTTTATATACTATAGTGTCAATAATGAGGATATTGCAGTGGATTTGGAAAGTGTTGGACGAATCTAATCTTGACTATAAAGATACCGCATTCCGAAAACCTCATTTTGATCGTTCTGATAAGAATAGAACTCCAGAATTCGTTGGTGAGATCCGGGCCATTATTGACAATGATTCTTCCAAGTCAGTCAGATCCATAACCAGGAATACATTAATTTCTGAGTTTCTTATCAGACAGGTAGTGCATGAAGTCATTCGGTATTTCTCATACATGATAAGAAAGGTCCAAATTTTGTCACAAGCCATGAAGGACAGGAGAACAGGCAGTGCGGTCAAGCTTTTGAAACAAAGAAATACTATCCAATCGAACATTATAGAAAAAAAATCTGCCAGGATAAGATGGTGAACACACAGAAAAATATTGGCTCGCTGTGCCCTCAAAAGATTGAAGAAAAACAAATAGCCAGTCAACTTGGAGGGATCAATAGTGCTGATGTTCCTCTTCCCATAGGACTTCATACTCAGCACGGAGACCTCCATCAAGTGACTTGAGGAGGTCGTACAGCCCTGGGTCAAGTGTAACAAGACTTCGCACCATGCCCCAAAAAATAGGAGAATCCAGTCATGTCTCTCGGACAATTTTCTGCGACATCAACACGTGCATCTACCACTTAACACCCTAGAATGCAACACTCATTTTGTGTGGGGTGCAGTTGAGCAAGAGACCATTAAAACTTCTTGTAGCACCAAAGATAAAGTGAAGGCAAGGATTATGGCAACATTCACCAAATAAACAGCAATACCACTAATATCTCACAAAATGCATAGCTTTATAAATGTGATATTTGAAGGTGATGGCCGGTATTAGAAAAAAAATGGCGAACTACTTTCACTGGTACCCTAACGGCATAAATTTAAACGTGATATTAAGTTGACACCCCGGTTTCACCCATTCAATGTCGAAACGCTTAAATGTAGCCGTCTCTTCCACTCCAACAGCTTTTTATCTCGCATTTTCCGTTACTGAAACTCACTTCCTCTTATTTGTCATCCCTGTTAGCTATAATCTTTAAATGTTTAAATGTAATGTCAATCGACATCTTCTGATTCCTTGATGTTGCTCCCTGTCCTTCTCTTTATATTTCCATCAAACAACCCTCTTTACTTTTGCTATCAGAAGAATTACAGAAGATTCCAAATTCGTCTGGAGGCCATGGTTGAAGTCAACTGCAATTTTATTGAAAAAATTACTCTTTAGTATTTCAATATATTTTTGTGTAAATTTGATCAATATATCTGTTAAAATGAGATGTCAGTATTAGTTTAATTTTTGCGTAGTTTAGACAATTTATCCATTGCACCCTGTATTGGATACCCGTATTTGTTTAAAGGCTAAATTTATTTTTAAAATTATTTTCTTTTGACTACCTGCTTGCTCGTTCGAGAAAGTATAATGAAAATGTGCTCTCAGGCATGACTCAAACCTTTGCAAGTGAAAACGAGTGTCCATTAAAAAAAAATTTCACGTAATAATGTCATTAAAAATTTAAGAAAATAAATAACCATTAATTCTTTAGAAATTGCTGTGACGACTTTTTGGAAACGATTGCCAGCAATTATGACTTTTGAGCAAATCTGAACATTTAAAATGTGCTTTGAAGGCAAATGGAAACTTGCGAGACAAACAAGTTCTTCCTATCCAATTAGTACAAACTCGCGGGTTAAGCGGCGGTTTATCCGGTGATATGGGACGCAAGTTCGAATCCTGTCAGATGACGTATATTGTTTAATAAACTCTGTCAACTTTGTGGTGTGATAGGCGATATTAATTATTGTTTAAAAAACCCGGATTGTCTACGACAATAAGTGTATCCACTAAAAATATCATTAAATTGTAATATCATATGCGCAACAAAGTAAACACACCTTAAATTTTTATTATAATATATATATAAATAAATACATTAAAATACACAATATTATTTTAGATTCACCATACAAGGTGTAACGATTTATTTCCGGAATTATAACAGCTGGCGTGTTTTAATCTATTATATTCAGCTATGTTCAACTTCCATTTTCTTCAGGAGCAGAGGAAATTGATGAGTCATTCGTTGCCTAGAAGTAGGGGGAGTTTGATTTGGTTTAGTTTGTTTTACGGCATATCAACCTCAACGGGTTATTTAATGCCGACATTTTTTTTTTATTCCTGGTAATATTTTATTTTGTCAAAAATTTGTTTCTTGTAATATTTTTTCCTTCAAAAATGTATTGCCGGTAATTTTTCTTTTTTCAAAAAATTATTGCTTGTAATAATTATTTGCAAAAATGTATTGCTGGTAATATTAAAAAAAAATGCATTCTGGTAATAGTTAACTATTTGCTGATAACAGAGAACCCTAACAGGTGCTACCACCTCACGACAAGGCGAACCTGGGAACACCAGCAATTAAAAGGTGATTCCATGTTCTTCAAAACCTCCAGATCAGTGACCTTGCTGCTGGAAGTAGTTTATCGTTTTACCCAGGACGCGGATGTAGTTTATCGTTTTACCCAGGACAGAAGTAGGGGAAGGTGCACGTGTTCATGTTATAACTATCCAATTTCCATGTAGTAAATAACTGAAAATAATACATAAAATTTCATGTGAGTATATATAAACATACTACTAAAGCTTTTTCTCTATTAAAAAGGATCATGGCTAAGATTCTAAGAAGTTATCCAGTATTGTGAGGATTACAAGTAGTTCAAGAATGGAAGAGAAAATGTGAACGATGATAAATAATTGCGCAGTTCAGAAATAGTTGCCAATGTGGATAAAATGCAAAGGTTGGTACCATTTGTAGTTAATACTTACTTTGTTTTCAATAAATTCATTTGTTTTTGTTTGACTCCAAAATTCTCTTGTACTGCTCTCTCCTGGGGGTCTTTGCAATAGGTTTTAAGAAACCTGTTCCATGAAAAGAAAAGCATTCCCACAACATTATACTGAACGGATGCTTGACAGTACTTACTGCTAATTTCAAAGAGCTTACAAATTTATTCGGATTTTAGATCGCTTCTCCTTTGAATTTAGCTCAACTTTCGTTTCATCGGAGAAGAGAACATTTAGTAAAAAAAAATCAGGTGAGTCACTTTTATCGAACAGCACTGTATATATACACCCACCCACACACATACATATATATATATATATATATATATATATATATATATATATATATATATATATGTGTGTGTGTGTGTATGTGTGATGTGTGTGTGTGTGTCTTGAACAATAAAAATGTTAAAACTAAAATTTCAGACACACAGGGATGAATGTTAATATTTCCTGTGTTATATATATATATATATATATATATATATAATGAATTAGTGGATAATTTAATTGTATACAGTTTTTACTACTTTAAACGTTATTTTTAATGGATAACTGTATTTATGTAGACGCTACATTTTTTAACAGCATTTTATTTCGACTACTGGATTGCACATTCGAGAAAATATCCTCTCGGGCATAATTTTTAACCCCTACCCCATTTTCAGGAGAATGCGTGTATCCACTAAAAATAACGTTTAAAGTAATAATATGTCGAATTAAAAATGTTGAGTGCTACAAGCATTTCAAGGAAGGACGAGAAAACGCGAACGATGGTGTAATAATAGCGCAGTTTAGAAACAGGTGCAAATGTGGTTAAAATGCAAAGGTTGGTACCATCAGATCGAAGATAAGGTTTGAATTATAAAATAGGAACAGAATAACCGTTGGACACTCTTCAGTGAATTAAGCGTTGTCTTTCTTTGACATTGTTTAGTGACTAATGCTATTAGTGATAAATTCTAGTGCTATTTACTCATCGCTTGGCTGAGATGTAGATGCATATCTGTCCCAATTATATGTGAACTCATTCGACGGTATAGAACTTAAATGGAATTTCATCACAGACGCACACACACATGCATATATATATATATATATATATATATATATATATATATATATATATATATGTATTATTTGTAGTAATCTTATAAGTATAAGAAATTATACTCGTTCGGAAAAACTTTAGTGTATTGATTTGCAAATAATCAAACCAATACCAAAGGGAAAAAAGGTATAAAAAAAGAAAGAACCAAGAACATGTACGTCAGCCGAAAATAATCGTCTAGCATGCAAGTTCAAAGCCCAAAGAAAAAATAGCCGATACGAGTACGCAAAATAACTAAATAAAGTGCTCGATACAGTAAGTAGAGCAGACTTTCCCCGACGATCAGCTTAGGGAAACCTTGGTAGGTTTGTCTGGCTCTCTAGGTTTAACTATATATATATATATATATATATATATATATATATATATATATATATATATATATATATAGTAATATAAGTCAACACTTAGAGGCGAAATTCTGTTTCATGCTAGATGCAATCCTCAGGTGGCCTGATGATTGAGTCTAGCATGAAACAGACTGTCGCCTAAAAAGAAAACGTCTATGTTCACTTTATATTTACACACGCTCTATCTCTGATATTGAGCACTTTATCCCGTAAATATAGCACACCTTAAGAGCATATTTCTTACATACATACATACACACACACACACACATATATATATATATATATATATATATATATATATATATATATTAAGAGTATATTTCATTAAGAGTATATTTCATACATACATACAACGCAAACACACACACAGACACACACACACCTATATATATATGTGTGTGTGTGTGTGTGTTTGTGTCTTGAACAATAAAAAATGTTAAAAATTAAAACGTGAACGATGGTGTAGTAACTGCGCTCTTTACAAACATGCAAATGTGGGTAAAATGCGGAAACTGGTACCATCAGATCGAAGAAAAAATTTCAGTCTGATGGTGGAATTATTAAATAGCAATAGCATAACCGTTGGCCAATGTCTAACAAACGAGCCTAGAATGACAACAAAAATATGGATTAGTATTTTGATATTTTCTTGGACATTGATTTATAATAATAGTCTATCATATTTATTTCCCTGACTCAATCACGTGTTGTCTTTGCCAATTTCCAAGATAAAGTTCATGAGAATACGACTATTTGCTACCCTTTATAACATCTGACAACTCCTGACAACATTAAATTATATTCCAGAAAACGATTCACAAATATTTTTCCTGCAATACCACTAATATCTCACGAAATGCATAGCTTCATAAATGTGATATTTGAAGGTGATGGCCGTTATGAGAAAGCAAATGGCGAGCTACTTACACTGGTACCCTAACGGCATAAATTTAAAGGTGATACTAGGTTGACATCCCGGTTTCACCATTTCCCTGTCGAAGCGCTTAAATATAGCTGTCTCTTCCACTTCAACAGCTTCTTATCTCCTACATTCCGTTACTAGAACTCACTTCCTCTTATTTGTCTTCCCTGATAGCTATAATATTTAAATGTTTAAATGTAATGTCAATCGACAGCTTCTGATTCCTTGATGTTGATCCCCGTCCTTCTCTTTATGCTTTCATCAAACAACCCTCTTTACTTTTGCTCTCACTCTCTGTAATCTTGCTTTGGGCGATATGCTTAAAAAAGTAAGCTACATTTGGTTTATCAATTATCCTTTCGCATTTTCTATAAAATAACACACACACACACACACACATACATACATATATATATATATATATATATATATATATATATATATATATATATTAAATTTATCTTTTTGATATTATATAACTTTCGTCAGTCTTTCAACCACGGAATTTGATAACTTTTATAATGTTTAGCATTTAGATTGTGCTATTGCTTCCGTATGAATATTCTTTCTCATTCTACTATTACTCTTTCCATTGTCATATACGCCAGTATTAATGACATTCCACATATGTCTTATATTGAAGTAGTACCTGGAGATGCTGCTATATTTAATTGTAGGGGTCCGTGTCGGTGAAGATATAATGAACAAACGTGGGTTAAAATTTCCTGCTAGTCGGTTCAGCTACATGAGAATGTTGGACTTTAATTAAGTCCAAAGAAGACAAAGAAAACAAACAAGACCAATAATTATATACAAACAAATATATGTATTTACAAGATATAAGCATATGGACAGTTACATTGAGGTTGTGTGGTGAATATTATGTATGTGTATTGTGGTAAGTGTTCGTACGTACGTGTATTGGTATGGTTCTTAGCGTGTTCCCAGAATTTGGGAAACGCTGTATTGGTGAGAGCTCACATATTGTATAAGCAGAAATGAAGAAAGAAGAGAAAGAATTACCTCACCTCCACGCGAGGTGGTATACGGCCCAAGGCCTGAGGAGAAAAGAGAGATCGAGAGAAAAGGTCACCCAGTATTTATAGCAAGGGGAGAGAGACCTCTGGTGAATGATTAAGGAACTGAGGAGGAGCTAACTCCGACATAATATTCATTTAGTTCCTTTGAAATTTCTATGTAATCATCATAATATAAAACCATTCGACATAATAGTGAAATTATAATCGTTTGAACCTACATTCGAATTGACACATGAAATTGAAATAATAAAAAAAAATCTCTACCATTCCTGAATATCTTATAAATATGTAAAATTAACACATTATTTTTTTTTTTCAAACCGACTAATGAAAAAAGGAAATCATGATTAATTATTGGGATCTACTCCAGAGCCCTTACAGTGTGTAGACTAGAGTACGTAGGCGAAGAAGATAAATACCTTTAAACTTCCTCACACCACATATAATTTTATCCTCAACGTTAGAAAATGGGCTTACACAACAACTAGGCATCGTCAGTAGCCCTTTCAATAACAACACAAAATTCATAATCCTAACCACTCTTTCTGAAAAAGCCTGTAAATAAAATTGTTAGAAAGAAAAATAAATTCAACACCTATTCAGATGCCGTTTCTATTCAAATAAATACCTTACAAAATAAAACAAATTATATCGGAGAAAAATCACGACAGCTAAATATCTGTATCTACGGACATAAAAGAGATTTGCGATTCGGTAACGATTCAAAATCGCTTGTAATACACAGGAACAAAATTTGCCACAACTATGATTATATAAATGCCATCCTAATTAAAAGAAAAAGAACATAATTCTTTATGTCGAAAGTACTTCGAGGGATTATTATTAACAATATTACCAGCTATAAACACCCGTCAAAAACATTATATTACATCACCAACGTTTATTGAAACTAACGTACATTTAACTAAAAACGGTGTGTACGTAAAAACGCGAAAAATCCCAAAGTATAATGTTTGATACAAACACACACAAACACACTTCTGCTCTCCCTCTCTTTCTCTTTCTCACACATGCTCGCACACACACACACACACACACACACACACACACACACACACAAACACTTGCGAATATATATTATCATCTGAATTCCAAATACACAAAGTAGAATTATTATACACTTATTTATATAAAGCAATATACGCGGTTTTTTCAGTTAGGCTTAGAATCCGTAATTTCTTGGAGCTTCGAGGGGGCGCGTTGTCTCACCTTGAATTTGGAACGCCAAAAATTATACTAACAAGACGAATGCTCATGAATCCTGATTAACCAATTAAATTCAAACAACACAAAAGTAAAAATAGCAGAATTTCTTTCATCTATTTCTCCATATCTCATTCTTTGGTGAAGCTTTAATGAAAGGGAAACATGATGAACTGATAAACGCTTTCTATTTTTTATCATCTCAATTGTGTGTAAGTAGAGTATAGTGTACTTAGTGACTTGTTAGTCGTTTTGGCTGAGTATGTAATTTCAATACATGTGCCCAGCCATCTGTTCTATTCAAAGTAACTTTGGTTTCATCAACTTTATTACTGGTGAGAAACTGCTTTTCATGTCCGGTTTCGCACAACTTACATATTAATTTGCATGCTATGAGATTTATTGTCTTATGCTGTATATTTATTTTCTACACATATCATTCGTCGATGTTTGTAATATTCTGCGTTATTCCCTATTTATTACACTAGCTTTGAATATCGTCCTGGTCGTCAATTTATTTCCCCAGCTGATAAATACGTTATTCATTGTTAAATGTGATTTTGGAAATTCATTAACCCAGTTTCTTCCTGTTCTTCAATGCCCAATAATTTCTATTACATTTGTGACTCTTTTAGCATCACCGTTGTCTTTCCTGTCTTCTGTGTTTATCACTCAATAAATTTATATGATTTCGATAATATAATTTCGATTTATATAATTTAAATATATATGTTTTATATAATATTTCGATAAAATAATTTCGATTTATATAACTTTCATACGAGCGAAAAAAAACTGCTACGAATCGCTGAGATCCGACTACGTGGTAAATAGGTAAGCATGTCATGTGCTACATATTTAGGTCGGGTGGTGTGGGTTCCTTGGACGGATAATCTTTTCCATTCTTTTTAAAGTGCATATCACTGGTCGGAGCCTGAAGCGTGCTTCATATCGTCTCCAGTCCACAGTTCAATAGGTATCGTGCTGTGTCCTGTCAAGATCTAAAATAAACAAAATTAATCAAAACCATGTTCGCACTACCATGCTACGTCCGACGTGAAAAACATCTGTTTACCTTTGTGACGTTCTAACCTTTCGGATGGGAATCTGGTTAGATTCGGTATCAGCCTTGTCGTTCCCAGCTCGCTTCCAACGTCTGGTTACCGAAGTAACTGATTTGATTTCTAGTCTAACCTACCCACGTTGTGATTTGATCTTAGGTAGACGAAATCAATCAGTCGCCGGGCCGTAATGCAAGTCTGGTCCGAACAAGGGCAATACCGCACAAGTATATGTAAAAGAAAAGAAAATAATAACTCGAAAAGTTCAAATGTGTTCAAAAGGATAACAATATTTTATATTTGGTTGTGAAATACAGGACTGCGTCTTTCTCCCAAACCGCTATATGGATTCGTGACACTTTATGTTTGTTAGGCGAGTCTTAACATCTTAAGTTGTCTGTTCTTTAAGAAACTGGTTCTTGGTGTATCTTCAGGCGATATTCGTAAAACTTGTTTTGGTGGTGTGAGTCTAAGTCGTTCTTCAAAAATAAATTGTTCTTGCTTAGAAGTTGAGGTCGTGATTTGCGTGGAATCTTTCAGTCCGGTTCCTGCGAGGCGGGCCCAACTCAATCCAACTCAGCTGCGAACTGCGAACTTAACTGGAACTGCCAACTCAACTGGAACTGCCTTTCACTCGCTGCGACTCTGCTTATATGGACGCCGACCAAAACCGGGGTGGGCTTGTCGGGGTTTGAGGTTCCTTGATAATTCTAAATCCACAATCCACTTCTTTATTTTCGGTCAGGAAAATTTATTATTTCCCATGTTTGGAAGTCTTTCGTCCTCCCACTTTCTTCTGTTCTAATATTGGTATCTCACCATTCCCTCAGAGGGTGTCAACGGGTTTCCCCGCTCTCTCACAGTGGCATCTCATACAGATCCCTTCAGGTGGGGGGGGTCAACTGGCCTCGGTTTTAAATAAATCTTGCTGAAAGAAAAAAAATATCTTACTTTTTCTTTTCTTCCTTTCTGTCCTTTCTTCTGCCCGACAACAAGTCCTTAGACACTTATCGTAACCGAATTTCATATGGAATTCCTCACTCGGAACCTTCGCCAAACAAGTGGGTGGTCAATTGGACGTATCGCACCTTGGTGCCAATTATTCGTTCTGATAAAATAATTTTGCTATCATAGCCAGCCCTGACAATAAACAGGTGTTTTTCCCAAATGACATGGAGGTGGTTCAACGGACATTTTGGTTTCGGTCAAGGTTGACCTAATTAATTTTTATCTCCCAGCATTCTGCGGAGGTCGCTTGTCCAACTTGAAATTTTTACCATTGCCATGGGCAGATTGGATATATCTTATTCGGTGCGTCGTCATAAATTAAATTAAATCCGACACATCCGCGACCTTACTTTCCTCGCTAATGAGAATAAAACCTTTAGCATTTTTCTTTGTTAAAAAGAATAACATCGCTTAGTGTCCTTTTCGTGATGGCTTCTTATCACCTAAATTTAATTCTAGCCTTTCTTTTTTTTCTTCTTTCTTTCTAGCAACCTAAATAGTGTCACACCTTTCATTTTACGTCATTGATAACGGTCGCAACGAAATCTTTGTGTATTGGTTGACGATCAAATACACATGCTTTTAGCACAACGTTAAAAAGCTGACTTGCTGTTTTAAAATAATCGCAAGTGATCTGATAGGTCTACACAAAAACAATATACTGTCTGCTAGCAAAAGCTATCGGTAGCGCCAGGAGTGGCAGTTCCGCCTTAGCCACCGAAGCTTTTACCTCCCCTGACGAAGGCAGCGTATCGAAACGTGCTTTCGCGCCTTGTATGTAGAAAATTGACTCGCCTTTTTTTTTCTTTTTTTTTTCATTACAAATGGCAATATTTATATAAATTGAGTGAAAACATATTTCAGTATCAATAAATATACTACTATTAGACATTTTAGCGTATGATAAACAAAGTTTGAGATGCATATTAATACTTACGTAAAAGAAACGCTATAGTAAACATTTACAACAAAACGAGAATTTATAATATGGAATTTACATCGTATACTTATGGCATGAATGTAAGTATATTTTCAAAATGTTATGAATATTCTTCAGTTAATACAGACACTCAGACACATGCATACACGCGCGTGCATGCATGCATGCATGCATGCACACACACACACACGCGCACACACACACACACACACACACACACACATATATATATATATATATATATATATATATATATATATATATATATATATATATATATATATATATATATATATATATATATATATATATATATATATATATATATGCATTTGAGTGTAGGTTTTATAGTGAATTAAAGTTAAGAATTCCATTTTATCAGGACATCAATAACAGTGAAAAGCGAAATCCCTGTTAAGTAAGATTTGGTCATTTTTTCATCGCTTGGTTGCACATTCCCATAAATTTCGTCCATGTTGTGGCCGTCATTTGTGGTTAATATTCAACTACATATAGCAGAAAAATTGAAAGCCTAGACTCGTGGTGCATTCGCCATAAATGACAAAGAATTTCGCTGGCAAATACGTAACCAAACGAATAGGCTCGTATAGTATTACGAAAATTATATTAATAGCCTATGCGTAGAAATGTATAGCTTACGAGACTGACAGGAAAGATATATGAATAAAATCTAAAAAAAAAAAAAAAATAAGAGAGATCTAAACAAAAATAACGTTTTCTATGATATGCCACAAAAGAGGTAGTTTGAAAGAAAAGAGAACGTACAATGCAAACATATATATATAAACCTGTCTCAGTAGAGAAGAATATTGTATATAAAGCAGTATTCTCGGAAGCGATTTCATTAGCTGTATTGACTAAGACCGAAGAAGACTAATTACAATATTTCATTTGTTCGAACTGTTGTCTTCATCTTTACTGTCATATTCACGTTTCGGCCGTTCTACGCACCGGACTTCTTCAGCTGATATTTGTCTGAATTTCGAAACGAACCTTTTATTTATTCCTCAAGGGTCGATTGTTCTGATTCCACATAACACTCTAACATTTGTTCTATCCGCCGAACTCACTACTTTTGTGGTCACGTCACCTTTTGAAAAAATTAACCAAAGCTTTTATAGTCTTATCCATAAGCGGCATTGCTTGTTTCTTTGTTTAGCGGTATATGGGTCATTTAACACAGAAAATTATTTTTCTTGGCAACACTAGTAATATTATTTAAAAAAAAAAATTATAGGTAATTTTATTTTTCAAAAAAAATACTGCAGTAATTTTATTTTTTCCAATAATTTATTGCTGGTAATTTCACTATAAAAATGTATTTTTATACTTTCTTTGTGTTTGATCCCACTTTGGGAATTAACTATTTGCCATACCTAGACTCTAACAGGTGCTTCATCTCGGGGTCACCGTGGACCTAGGAAGAACAGCAAGTAAAAGGTGATTCTAAACTCCTCAAAACCTTCAATCGTCCGACCATGGGTCATGCTGCCGGATGTAGTTTATCGTCATACCCAGGACGAGTATGTGGAATTAGAACAGTATAACGCTGGGGACTGAATACAGGGATTGGTTCGAAGTTCCAACAAATATTACTTGAAGAAGGTCGGAGTAAATGTGTCTCTAACTTATAGAAATGTACATCGAAGATTTCCTTAACGCTGATTGGGAAGATGCAGCGTGTTAAGTTGAATACTTACGGAATCTTTTAAAGGAAACAAAAAGGTCACTTATACGTAGCATGAAACAGGGGAAATTTCTACAAAAGATAACAAAGAAAAAGGCCTGGGAAAATTTAACCCTCACAGTATATATTCAAAAGAAAATGTACAGTGGTGTTATTTATTGATGGATTGATTCATTTTTAACGGCTTATCAACCCTTTGCTGGTTATTTAAAGTCAGAAAATGTCTTAGATATTTATAATTCTTGTTTATGTATATAATAATGATTTAGTGTTACAAGATTTACTAATTAACCCATAGCTGAGGGTGAATAGTTGGATTCCCAAATCTATGTACGCGTAATTAAATATAACAAATCTAACTGGAATTGAGATTAGTCCCTCCTATTAGCAATTAAGAGCAATTATCTTTTAACCCTACCCCCGTACATCACCTGGTATTCTGAAACGGTCACTTATCTAAGTATTGACCAGTTTCTATGTTGCTTAACTTCACTGATCGAACGAGAACCGATATGGCCGTAAACCCAAGGATAGTGGAAAGCAGCGAATACCCTAACTACCGAGATTGTGTAAATGTTTGGCAGAACAGGCATTAGGACAAATAGCAAAACTTTACTGAGTTACACGGAAGGCAATGGTGGAGAACCATTATCGCACAAGTTCAGATGGAATACGCCACATGGAATAAGTAGAAGAAGAATATGATACAATAATATATTGTGAAGTCAGCATTTCCTTTATATAGTTGCATGTTAGTCTCTTGTAACGCTTCGAGATGCAGGTCAGTGCCAAAAAGACAAAGATCCAAAATACGGACGTCAGCTTCAACATCGACGGAGAGCTGGTAGAAGTAGCCGATGAATGTCCCTGCTTTGGTAGCATAATCTCAAATAATGCCACCTGCGAGAGAGACATAGAAAAAACAGGATCAATGCGGCACATAAGGCGAACGGGACGCTTTCATGTAGGGTCTTCAGATATCACAGCCTCGGAATGAAAAAAAAATCAAAAAGGAAGGCCGAGTACATTATCTTCTGTATCGTCACAATATCAAACGTCTGGAACAGTTCCAGAAGAAGATCCAAAGAATCCCTCGCATCAGTTCGGAGTACGGCATCACCAACAACGAGGTTGTGTCTCGGACATTTCTCACTAGCATCGCAGGTTAAATTATGATTGAACAAATCGCCCTTTTTGATTTTTCAAATGTCCAAATTGCGTCCCATTTTTCTAATCCAATTTTATCATCCCATTCGGAGAAAAATTCCCAGGGGCAAAAGGCTGCGTGCTGGCCCAAAATGACGGATCACATTACAGCCATCACTGAAAGAAGTCAACATCGACCCTGTGAACGGGGAAACCGTTGCTGCAAATCGGCCCTCGTAGCATAAGACCATCCGAGAGGTAACCGAGACTTTCAACGAGACTTTCAACTCCAATAGTCGACATGAAGAGGATGTTTGACATGCTGTCAGGAGGGGCCCGACTCTCCAAGCAGCATCATCACATCTATCTCTGCCACAACGAGAGAGCAGAAAGGGACTAAGGTGAGAGGATGATGATCCCGATCTCTCAGGATTTCATCCTCCTTGGATTTACCAAAAATTTTAATTAGCTCTTTATAACTTATATATATATATATATATATATATATATATATATATATATATATATATAATATATATATCAAATTGTAGGAAACGAAGAAATTTTCATTTTTAGTAACACCGTAATTTAATGAAACCTTTATTTAACGTCTAAAAAAAAAAATTTTTTTTTTTTTTAACATTGAATCTAAAATGTACAATTTTGTATCGGATATGTGCATGTTCCAATGTGACACTGCATAAGATATATATATATATATATATATATATATATATATATATATATATAGATAGATAGATAGATAGATAGATAGATAGATAGATATAATAGGCCCAATTTGGGAAATTTTCCTTCAAAATGGAAAAATACTTATACTTCTCTAATCTTGCTATATATGTAGCACATAATTAATAGATCTTTTCAGTAATGAAATAGAAATCAAAAAAGAAAATTCTCAATATTTTTAACAGATTCCTCGGAAAAAAATTTCATTTTTTACAAATTCCCTTTTTTTCTTTTTATTTTTTTCCTCGTTCAGAACTTGTGTTTTTTTATTCAATTTTACCAACTTTCTCATCATGCTGCGATTTCGTTAAAATGGCTGCTAATTTAAAATAAATATTATTACACTTATTATCAATATTATTATATTTGTTGTTTTTTTTTCAAACTCTAGAATTTCTTTGATTGGTATATTATGTCTACACATTATTAGAAACAAATTCAATTTCGAAAATCTTTAAATTTGATAAATCGCAAAAATTTTCTACTATATAAATACTGGCTTTTATTTGATTCTGTGGCATAGTGCAGTGTCCGGTTGCCAAACATATGGTCCTCCAGCAGCTACCATCTTGACCCAGAACAGCACTATTTCCTCAAGGCAGTTGATGTAGGCCTCTGTGTTGATTCCGAGGACCTGTGACATGATGAATAGAGGCATAAAGTCGCCATCACAAGTAATCACCATTAGACTCATCCAAATATTTCCAAATCCTCTCCGTTATACTGAGATTGATGCCTAAACCCAGTGAAATGTTCATATAGCAGCTTTGAATTCCAGTTATTATAGCATACCGTTTCCAAATTCCTCGTGGACTGAATTTCAACATGGTGCTCTTTTTCTCATATATGGTACCGAGCTGACCCCACTATACTGTGTAGTCCACAAAATCAAAATTAAATAATGCACCTGGGCAAAATTAAAAACATATAGTGTAGAAAATTTAGCAATCACATCCTCTAGATGCACATGAGTCTGATTTTCATAATTTCTTTTGTGGCTACAAATGTTTGAGTGGCTCTCGCTGTTTTTAATTTTGCTTAAAAAGTTAAATTAGCAAAGAGCACAGAAACAGAGCATTTGCTTAAATACTTGTATCTATAAATAACAACGTTAAACATAAAAAAATTTCTTTAATAAATAAATTGTCAGACCTTGTCCATTTTCTTAATATATGACGTCATTTGTTTACATTTGATACGCCAGAGCAGTTATGAATGTACGAGATTCATGGAAGATTGAAGTTTATAAGCAGTAAATTCGACCTTGTCTACCGAAAAGGTTCTTTGTGGCCCAGAGGTAAGGCACGTCAGCGTAAATGACGGTTCCGTATAGGATGCAGGTTCGAATCCTGTCAAAGAACGAATATTTTCTATGAAAATTTCTCGGACATTCAGGCCGGTAAATGTTATTTAATACTGTTTATCATAAACAGAGCATTTGCTTAAATACTTGTATCTATAAAAAAACAACGTTAAACATAAAAAAAAATTCTTTAATAAATAAATTGTCGGACCTTGTCCATTTTCTTAATATATGACGTCATTTGTTTACATTTGATACGCCAGAGCAGTTATGAATGTACGAGATTCATGGAAGATTGAAGTTTATAAGCAGTAAATTCGACCTTGTCTACCGAAAAGGTTCTTTTGTGGCCTAGAGGTAAGGCAAGGCGTCAGCGTAAATGACGGTTCCGTATAGGATGCAGGTTCGAATCCTGTCAAAGAACGAATATTTTCTATGAAAATTTCTCGGACAACCAGGCCGGTAAATGTTATTTAATACTGTTTATCATAAACAGAGCATTTGCTTAAATACTTGTATCTATAAATAACAACGTTAAACATAAAAAAATTTCTTTAATAAATAAATTGTCAGACCTTGTCCATTTTCTTAATATATGACGTCATTTGTTTACATTTGATACGCCAGAGCAGTTATGAATGTACGAGATTCATGGAAGATTGAAGTTTATAAGCAGTAAATTCGACCTTGTCTACCGAAAAGGTTCTTTGTGGCCCAGAGGTAAGGCACGTCAGCGTAAATGACGGTTCCGTATAGGATGCAGGTTCGAATCCTGTCAAAGAACGAATATTTTCTATGAAAATTTCTCGGACAACCAGGCCGGTAAATGTTATTTAATACTGTTTATCATAAACAGAGCATTTGCTTAAATACTTGTATCTATAAATAACAACGTTAAACATAAAAAATGTCTTTAATATATATATATATATATATACTCTAAATGTGAAAGAACGAAAAGAATGAAATACAAATGTTCATAACATCAATTTAAAAAAAAGGTTCTTACTACAAGATGAGAGGAATAATTACTCCTCTTATCTTATATTACCTTTATATAAACATTTTAATGTTACGGTTAGTGGTTTATTCTAGTTTTAAGGTTTTAATTTGATTAGTATTAGTACATTACTTATAGTATGTTAGCCATCAATTTGCTATTATTAATTTTTACTTGTGATGTTGATAAAAGATTTTAATTTAAAATAAATATATAAAATTTGTATAAATGCTTAAAATTGATTTTCTACTCTATAATATATAGTTGGTATAGTTAAGTATAGTTTTTCTTATTAAAGAGCCTTTTATTTACATATTATATATAATTTCGTTTGAATATTTGATTTCATTAAAAATCCCATAAAATCAGAGAAGCAAAAATGTAGCTGTAATGAGTTATTACCGTGTAGCGTTTTATTTCACTTCAGATTTGAATTCTCTTTTTCACTGTGGATTCATTGGTTTAAGCTCGTATCACTAACATCTTACATTTTACTTTTTCTCTTTCTTCTTTCTTATTCGTATAATTTGGATATACTCCTCTCCTTTTTTCTTTTTCTTTAATTCCTTTCTCTTGGTATCAGTGTTGATTTCTTTTGTTTTCTTGTGCTTTTCTTTCCTCTTCCTTATGTAACATATTTTGTTTTTCATGTATAAAATATATATGGAATTAATTTCGTTGGAGTATTATACTCATAGTTCACCTAGTATAAATGAATTTCAAATAAAATATTGGAATAAATATAAGATTTATGACAGCATATAACCACCCTCCTTACGAACTTGAAGTGGTAAGTCGATACTGTCGAACTTTCTCTGCACAATTTCAAATACGAGAACCATACACGTTATCACAATAATCAATAGTACTAAATTACAAAGAGAATAGCTTTAGTTTCTTTGGTGGTAAATTAAGGAAGCCATTATTATCGCGAGTCGAATGGAGGATTTGATCTGACTTCCTGAGATCGCTAATCGTTAGTTTTGTATTTACGAAAAACATCTACTCTTTGTGGCCGCATCCTTGATAGGGTGTCGTTAGGGTATATAAAAAAATGCGATTTTTAAAGAATGAAATGTACGTTTGTTGATTCGAATCCAGAACCAAAAAGTTTTCATTAAAATTATATATATATATATATATATATATATATATATATATATATATATATATATATATATATATGGCATCTTAGTGTAATATATTTTGTTTTTCATATATATCAAATGATATTCTAATACATACAGTGGTTGTTGGAACATGGAGAAACTAGGATATTTCTTTTCATTTCCGTTATGCGGTTCAAACGCAATAGAGGTTTCAAAAGTTCACCTTACTCTCGAGTGTCCTATGCTACGGTCATACCACCATTCGAAATGATCTTGCTGATACATAATCGAGTATGTTTAGTGTCTGAATGATAAAAAAGCTGTTACTATCTCAAAGCACTTTTCTTAATCATTTTAATATGTGACCGATTTCTAAAAGCGGGTGCGTATAAAAACAATCTCTGACGCTTTCCACTAATGAGATCTTGACGCATTTGTATGCGAAACGAACCATATCCGAAGTCCCATTAACTACGCTATCGCATTTAACCGTGGCACGTTTGCCGCTCCACCACTGCCGTTCCTTGGGGAAACAATGTTCCTCGCTTGAAAACTTTTCTATCCACACCAAATATTCGATAGAATTCAAAAAAAAAAAACATAAAAAAACATCATCAACAAATAAAAACAAATTATGACATTGATCATAAAATAGAGAGTTGCAAATTAAAATATGCTCGCTTTCTTTAATTCGAGTTTAAATCTAAGAATTTTAGCCTTGGTAAATTTCTATTAATTTTCGATGATTCTTTTCTGTTGCTTTTTATTTCGACTCACATGTCTTAATTCCATAAGCAAAGTGGATGCAAAATAAAGAACAAACCTTCTACGATAATAAAAGCCTCATAAAATATGAACATTTTTTTAGAAAACTACTTTACACATGAAGTCTATCAGGTAACAGTCATTCAATTCTAGCAACATAGTCATGTACGTTTATCTAAAATGGCTTTCACGGTGATCTCTTCGAGTGCATATACACTTTCCTCTAAAGGAAATTACCTTTCAGAGTGTGAGTAATGAGACCTCTCTACTGTATCCTTTATTCATAGATCAAACCAGTGTTTGTTCTCTTATTTTCATTCTACGATACTTATTGTCATTCCATGTTCTGGTTTATATATGACCTTTATTCAAGATAGGTTACTGGCAGATGTCACATGCTCGTGGTGTCTTCAGTATTTCTTGAGAGTCTCAAATTACACAGTCACCGATTCCTCATCATGTGTCACTTGTATTTCACCTCGACAATGTCAATAACAAAATCATCCCCACCATGTCAACAACAAAACCACAAGTAATTGCAAAATGTAAGCCCTCAAGAATTAACGCCTTCAATAAGAATGGTCATGAGTCTATGTCATGTTCAAACACACGTTCTTGAACGATCATCCAAATTCAGGAGCGTTGATCCTGGTCAGTGCCTAGACTAATGACCGCTTGAGAATACCATATTCTGTAAGCGTTGAAGGTGATAATGGATTACGGCTCGGAATTTGAAAATCGAGAGCCGAGTTCCAATTCCAGTTGCGTTCGATATATTTAATCATATGCAAATAAAGTTGTGAAAGACATGAATCCACCAATTCTTTTTCCAGGTTATGGGGGAATTAGTAGGAATTGTATCAGTAAATAATTATTATCCCCCCCAAATACTTACAATAGAACATTATTGTCTTGATTCAAATAATCTGCAAAAAAAAATCATATCAAGCAATCAATCAGTTCAGCAAGAATGACATATCTGAATTAATAAAGGGACATTCAAAATCTAATATTCCTATGAAGACAAAACCCAATATACCCATATATATATATATATATATATATATATATATATATATATATATATTAGAACAGTTGTGTTATGTGTGTGTGTCTTGTGTATGTTAGGATATTACATCGAAAACTTGAGTGTCGATTTCAGGAGATATTTTCGATGCAATATCATAAAATAAAAAATATTCCCCTACTTACTTAAATGTTACGAACGTTGCAAAAATATAATTACTTTAATCGTTCTCATCTTACACACACACACACACACACACACACACACACACAAAAAAATATATATACATATATATATATATGTATATATATATATATATATATATATATATATATATATATATATATATATATATATATATATATATATATATATATATATATATATATGTATAATTGAAACAAATGAGTAAATATAAATAGGTATTACAACGAGCGATCGTAAACAAATACATATAAATACTCTACAGTGGAAGAAAAAACAACAGTGCTCAATGTTATAACATGCCAATATATATATATATATATATATATATATATATATATATATATATTGGGTCAATTTATATAATATATATATATATATATATATATATATATATATATATATGTTAAATATATTTTGGGAGGATGTCTTCATTAAGACATATCTCATTAAATAATTTCAAATGTTTTGTCGATATATACTTAAGAGGATCCTCACGTATTTACGGACTACTTTTTTATGAAAACTTATTAAAGGAAGAAAAATTTACATTGTTGATGTATATCCATTTTATTCCAAACTACTTTTGACACGTATATGTTTACGTCATATAAATTTAAAAATTGTACAGTACATAAGTTTAACGCTTTTTTAAATTCAAAATTAAAAAAAATATATATAATTCAGATGAACGCAGCTGTTTTGTCTTAGCAAAAACAAGACACCCAAGATTACATTGTACTAATAAAAAAAAAGTTTCTGCACTGAACAAAATTTATTTAACACACTTTTATAATAAATTAAAATTATTAAAAATCAAATAGAAGATAATACGTCCTCAAATAAACTTAAATATAACAATCTTTTATATCGTGATCAGATACATTCTAAATACCAACAATATACCATCAGCAAAAAACAAAAAAAAAACTCATAAATATTAATATATACCACACTTTAAATTAATTATATGCTATACTAAATCATCCGTAAGAACTCCTCCCCACCAATTGAAGTATTGGCAAAAACCAACATTATATATCAATTTATATGTCCCTTGGGATATTACTTCGCTAATGTATATGGTGGTTATTCTACAATAACGCTATCAAGACAGCCTACTCTACACATGAATGATTCATCGTCCATTGCACAACATGTGCAAATCCTTCCTGTCTACATTCACAATTTAGAAGCATGTTAATCAGCAATGCCTGTATACGGCGCCATGAACGTAATAAGCAGAAAACTACAAATTCTTGAAACCAAATTTATTTAAAAAATTAAAACCATCACTTAACAAATTAAATTATGAATATAACATAAATGTTCTGAAATCTTTATAGTATGTACTTGTTTAGAAATGTCTATTGTAAATGTAAACACATTTAAAAAACAATCAAATTATATAACCTTCAAGAATTCAATTTGTAACCATGTCAAAATTCTTACAATTTGTTGTAACATGAAAAAAAATTAAAATGAATGTTTTTTACTTTGTGCATGACCAGAAGTTTTAACAGTTTAACCAGAAAAGCAAATACTTATTACAGACAGGCTCAACTATTCGTCATAGTCATCATAACCCTGAAGATGATAGTGGAGTCTATCGAAACTATTCGGAAAAATAGAAAAAATATACCCATGGAACATTTCTTTCTCTGTCTAATCATAAAACAACAAAAATTATACATGATTACGAAAGAATATCATTGAAAATAAACATAATAAACACAACATGCCTAAGTTTTGTAATCATATATATATATATATATATATATATATATATATATATATATATATATATATATATATGTGTGTGTGTGTGTGTGTATGTGTGTATATAAATATAAATAAATAAATAAATATATATATATATATATATATATACGTATAATTATTTATATATTATATGCGCGGTACTTATTAGAAAGCGCTCAATCGCTGAAGCGTGAAACCCAGGGTCACAATCTCACATCTATCCAACCAAATATATATATATATATATATATATATATATATATGTAATAAGTAATAAAACAATAATTAAAAATTCATTTTGGTTGTCACTTATTTCATGAATATATTTAAATATTGATCCCTTAAGACTGAGGGCTTTTAGAATAAAAAAAAATATGTATTGTCTTTATTTATTGTTAATATACTGTTCTGTTACTTATATTCAGCTCTCTTTATATTAATGACCTCCTTGGAATTATCCCTACAAATTACCAATTATATACAGGTTTCAATTATATACAGTTCTGGCACGCTTATCATATAATGTACAACTGCAAGCAATATTTCTCTGCTCCGGCATCAATAAAAATGGGAAATAAAAATAAGCCCTCATGCATAATAATACATAAGCAGAAAATAACTATTCCTTGCAGTCAACAAGTAGTTGCACTCGGATAAAAAGCTCTTTTGTAATCAACAGCGAAATTGCAGAATCCATATAATCCATGCAAATAAAATGCCATGCAAATAAATCCACTTCATCAATACTCTTTCTATGTCAATAACATAATCACAATCAAAAAAATCTTCTAAGATAGAACCACACATAATACGGCAATCCTTCGTAGTAAACAACAAATACTCCAAAAATTATGCTTGTATGAATTTAAAATCCAAATATATCTAAAAAGAAAAAATACAAAAAAATAACGGACCTTCACATAGTCCAGAAAAACAAGCCCAAAATAGCCACAAATTATATACAAATTTTCTTCTTATATGAGCTGTATATTTTTTGAAAGCATGCTAATATGTAACTTCATGTTATTCTGTTTTCTTATCTTCTAGCAATCTTTCTCTTATTACTATCACTCCAATACGTGTTCCGTCATCAAGTTTATTAAGGGATTATGTTGCTCTCACATCCACAGTAACCAGGGGTGGTTGCACTTTTTAGGACACCAGTTATTTTGAACTCCCAAAGAACAACTGTACATTTTTAGGAAAATGATCGACAATATATTTTTCTAGGAAAAGGGAAATCAATGTAACTCGAAGAAAGTATAAAAATATATTTTATAGTAAAATTACCAGCAACAGATTTTTTTATAAAAAATTACAAGCTATAGATTTTTGGTGTGAAATTGACAGCAATATATGAAACAAGTTACTAAAATGCATTTTATGATCTACAAACTACATATCTACCGAATTCCTTTGCCTTGAAAGTATAAAATATACAAAATATTTAGATTTCGGCATTAAAGGTTGATATGCCGGTAACCAAAATCAACCAAGCAACCCACTGTAAGTGATAAATTATATAAGCTCTCTTTCATCCTTATTTGATTATATATATATATATATATATATTGAAAAATATTTTTGTGTTGTGAATATCCATTTTATAATTTAAATTTTTCTTTGCTTAAAGGGAGATTACTTGTTCTTATCAGAAAAAAAAAACCCAAAACAAAGAATAAACATTAATTTATATTCAAAATAAATAGTAATTTACATCGATCAGACCTTGTCAACCATTATTCATTTTTAAGTAGTATTTAGTACATCAAAATAGCACTAGCTTTATTTCCACTCTCAGTATTAATGGTAGCAATATTCTCGCGAAATATTATTTGAATTGGCATTGTTAACAAATATTCATATTTTACTAGTACTTATTTTGTTTTCATTTCATTGATTAACTAATTTATTAATATGAGTCGAAGGAGTACTATCGTGTATTATTATTAGATGAATTACATTAACCTATTTTTGGTTGAGTTTACGAAGTCACAAAGGAATAGCTAAAGAGGCCTTACAAAAGCTAAGCAAAGTATAAAAAAAAAGAAACTTTCGTTAGAAAAAAAGACAAGTGCAATGAAGTGTTATATAAAATCGTTCCTCTTATGACATTGAATGCTGAAAGAGGCAAATTGAAGATCTGGCTTATTTTTTAAGGCAATTAGTCTCAATGCGTTATTTAATGCTGACAGGATTTTAAAGATAGATTCGTATAAACAGAATACGCAATTCTTTCTAAGATATCAGTTTGTAGATCAGGTTCCATTGACGTAATTATGTAAAGAGGTTTTTTGCCAAAAATCAAATCTATTGCCACTATTTTTTTTTTAATACTGCTGGTAATTTTTTTTTCAAAGAAATAACTTTTGTTAAAAATGTATTACTGATATTTTTTACTATAAAAAATTATTTTTATACTTTCATAGTTTTTTGACTCTACTTTGTAGGTAAAGCATTTGCCCATACCTGGGGCCCTAATAGATTCTACCAAACCTGGTCAGGCTGAGCCTGGGAACAACAGCAATTAAGAGGTGATTCAGCCTTCCTGAAAGCCTCCCGATCAAAGCCTCCTATTATTAATAGTATTCTTATCGGAGGTAGTTTATCGTGATACTCAGGATGAGTGAAAACTTGAGGTAAGAGAAACCTGAGAGTAAGAATCTCATAGACATAAAATGTAAACAATTAGGATGCTTTAGGGGAACTGGAAACAAAAAGGACATTTATTTAGAATCCGAAAGAAACAACTGAAATATCTTAGTCAAAAAATGGCACACAGAAGTTAAAATGGATGCAACAAAGACAGAGGAAATTAGTGAATAGCATACATAAGAAGTTCGTTTAAAACGTTGGCAATCAGAAATTAGGAAAATAGCTAAAAATAAGAGTTAAAAAGGTCAGGATTTTGGAGGAAGACATGATTGCCTAATTACTGAAGTGACACAGTTTATAGAAATTAATTTATCATAATTTAAATTTAATTAATTTCATTATTAATGTGTAAAATGAGGTAATATTACTATACATAAAATGGACCATTGTAGACCAATATTGATTCATAAATTACTTTAAATTTATTTACTGTTCAGTAGCTTTAATATTATTTGTAGTATTAATAACACTAATATTTATTAGAGAATAGTCAAGAGTTATTATTGTTGTCTAGTATTTATTTCATCATAATTATAGTGCATTATTACTGTTGGCAGATTTGTAAGTCACATTTTATGCACATATCTGTAAAATAAATAATTTAAAAACATTATTTATTCAGACTGGTATCACAATTTCCATTTAATTTAGTATATATATATATATATATATATATATATAATATTTCTTACCAATTAAAACAAAACCATGTTATAAACGGCTACATAAATGCAATGATGTTTTGGCACAGTGTCTGCCTCCTCAGGCAGTGTTGCTTAAATGGTGAATACTCTCTAATTATATTCTTGAATTTAAGTTGAAATTCTTCAAGTAAGGCGACGTAGTTTTTTTAACCCAAGCAAGCAACACTGAACAAAATTTATTAGCAATATGGTAGCACTGTTTTAAAATGTATTTGACTAACATTTTATGCCATTTCCATTTTTCTATCTCTGGAGATCTCCCTTATATTGTAGACGCTTGTTTAAAAAATAAAAACAAAACACCATAAATAGAACCGTTAATTTCAGACTAAATGCAACGAAGCGCGTTCAACGTGTTTGGAAAAATCACCATCACAACGAACACCATAAAATTAAGTTCGTCTTCGAAATTCACCCCCGATGATCGGTGGAGATCGAATGCACTTAGATTTAAAAAGAAAATGTTGAATTTCAATTTAACATCAAGTTGGTGTATTTCGACGTAACATCAAGAAGCTAATCAGAGAACTAGAAAGGATTATTATAAAAATCAGTAGACCTATGCTTATATTATTCAATGAAGATCTGTTCTTTCTCTCATTCTCTCTCATATATATATATATATATATATATATATATATATATATATATATATATATAACATGGTCGTCATTTTCTTTCCTTGGGGGGGGCTGGCCAAGATTTTCTCAAAAGGTAAACTTTCGCGAGCAACAGTAAACGATCAAAGCTACATTAATAAATAACGAATGAGGAGTGAAATTTGAGATTCGATTAAAATACATTTTTATTGTAAATAAATTAACGTCTAAAAACAAAATACGATGTTCCAAAAAGAGTAAAAAAATGGAAAAGAGTTACTCATAATCCCCCCATCAAATGAAAGAAACGAAGAAAATGTTCCTTTTATTTTACATAGGTATGTCTGATAAAATTTAATATAAACAGCCTTAAAAATTGTTTCCTTAAGTTAAAATAATGACGTCCCTTCCATTTAAATCTATTTTCTTCTATTGTGGGTACAAGTCCCTGGTGCAAATTATTTGAAACAAAACGAATAATACATTATTTACATAATTCAGATTATTGTCCTCATCTTTGTCGCCATATTTATTACAACGTTTCGGCCTTTGTACATTCCGGCCTTCTTCAGTGGTTGGAATGTCGAACTGAACCTTTTATTTCGTTCTCTGGGGTAGAGTGTTCTAGTTCCACGTGCAATGTTTAATGGATTTCAGTTATCAGTTATCTCCTTTTAATTTCCCTCTGAAAGTTCTGCACTGCCTTAACCGGGTATTGAACTCTTTGGGTCCTGTCACTGGATCTAACCAACGTCTTCATCCACTGAAGAAGGCCGGAGCGGACAACGGCTGAAAAGTTGTAATAAATATGGCAACAAAGATGAGGACAATAGTTCGAACAATGTAAATAATGTACATAATACCTCATCTCAGAGATATAGACAGATACAAAACGAATAATTGAGTTATTTTTTTATTTATTTTTGTATTTTCCAATGAAACATGAACCAGTGCACATGTTAGAAGTTCGTATGTCCATTCCACGAAGTTTTTCCTTGCAGATTGACCGCAGATTCTCGAATGGATTTAAATCAGTAGAGTTTTAACGTCAGTCTATATTACTTTGATTTGCTCACTAGGGAAGCTTGACAGAGTGTTCGTGCAGCGTTCCAACCATTGGTATGCTCCTTGGAGGAAAGCCTATCGCAGACAATGGCCGTAGGAAAACTAATCGACAGTCCAGACAATAGTGTTTGGTCATGATAAAAATATGATGCAATCACGGATGACGCAATATTTTTCAAGGTCAAACAATTTTTTTCATACATCCTGAAAAAATAGAAATCATTATACGTTGTCACTTCAGTGGGCCTAAAACTGACCGTATAGTGAAAGAAATTCATAAACTAAATTGATATTTCCATTAGTTTGCAAAAAGTATATATATATATATATATATATATATATATATATATATTATATATATGTAAGCAAATATATGGTTATAGATCCGACCGTATGAAGAAAAATACAGAAAAATCAAACAAAAATCTTAATATGCAATTATGCTGTATTAATGTTAATATAAAGTCGACGTCGGACGTTTCGGTCTATTTAAGACCATCTTCATGGACATTTTCATTTAAACATAATTAACATTAGAACATATAAAAAATTTAACATGAAAAAAGATGGACATAAGAGTTTTTAATCCAAACAGATAACTGAAATTTTTATATAAGATCAGCGTTCCGTTTAAATATGATCACGTCTTCGTCACGTGGGCGATGTTGTGAAAACGTATATAACATGATCTGTTTTAATGTTCATGAACTAGATAATTTTCTCAGTTTTTTTTTTATCACATAGCAGATGTCTTGTTCGATATTATCCTTAATCTTGTTTCACTTACTCCTTTTGGAAAACTAAAAGGACGGATTATCATCAAGATGTCAATTATTGAAAGGAAAATAAACCGCAACATCTTCAATCATAATTATGGATTGGTCGAAAACCGTCAAAAGTCGCTTACATCTTTTACAAGGGAAACGTGTAGGACGATAACCATAACTAACACTCGAATTTACATGTGGACAGTATAAGAAGATGCCTTCCCATTGAGGAAAGTCGCTTGTACGATAAGAAAATTTTAGATATGATGGCACCAGCTTCAGTTAGCGTTACTGGCAGATCCGCAAATGTTCTATATCCATGCCAAGGGATGAGATAAAAAGAAATAATCGAATATGTTCGCATTCAGGCACTTAACAAATTCATTACCTCCAATGAACTCTAAAGATTTCAAATTTTCAAAAACGATTGAAAAACATTGTTTCATGATTTATTAACGCCTAATTTAAGGCTGATATCCGACTGTATATCACTAACGACTCTGCGGATCATGTAGATCTTCGGGAACGTCTCAACTGTCTCTTCACAGAGGCAAGCATCTGCGTCCTCAGACCAATAAACCAAATTCGTTTCGTCTCGATTTCTCACTGAATATCTGAAGCCATCTTTTATGTACGAGAAGGTTGCTCATCATAATAAATGACACAACGCGTATGAGCAAATCTTTATTGTTTCCACCAGGAAATGTTGCCGATTACACGTCGGCGAATGGAGATGGTAAGATGAGAGAAAACATTTCCCTATCTCAAAAGTGTTGGGTGTGATGATAATAGCTCTGCAAGGATTATCGGGAGATTTAATATTTTTAGTAGCGTGGAACCACTTCTGATCTGCTGTTGTTCTCAGATCAACCGTAACCTGGGGTTAGAACTTGTTAGGGTCCAAGTTATGGACAAATAGAAAACCTCCAGACAACAATCAACAGCACTTTTTCTATAATAAATAAAGGTAGATTTTTATAGTAAAATCACAAGTAATGCAACACTAAAACATAAAAATACATTTTTATGGTAAAATTAATAGCAATATATCTACAAAAGTATATATCTAAAAACATGTCTTTACACTGAAAGAATAAAATTATATACAACATATCTGTAGTTGAAAGTACAACATTCACGTACAAAATGTTTAAATTTCTCCATTAAATACCCGATAAATGGTGATATGACACTAAATAAAATCAACCAATCAACCAACCCTACCTCAGCCTAATTCTTTTAGACATCTACCCGCTAGTGAAACAAAAACCTTACCCAAGATAATCGGAGGGAGAAAAATATCAATTTCTTGCTCGTTACTGATTAGTTAATTCAAAAACCAATAAATAGTCTTCGTTCCATCTTGTTTTATTTTTACTGTTTTTTTTCATCGTACGACGTGTGGCTGTCAGCTGGTCTTATCACATATTTTGTATTCAAAGAATGTTCTGTAATGTATTGGATCTCGTTATCAGCCATTTTTTTCACCGTCTTCACTACAAATATTTACCTGGTGCCTCGTCTATATGAATTTAAGCGTGATACTAGATAGTTCTCACTATGTTACTGTTAAACTATTTAGATCCAATCATTACTTATATTCTAATAGTTTATTTTCTTGAACTTCACATAAACAGAAATCCCTCCCAATCTCTTGCTTCCCTGACAACTACAATCTTCAAAAATTTAAATACAACGTCAATCACCATCTTCTGTCTTCGTGAAGCCTTGTTCTTTATTGTCTTTTTGCCAATCCTCTACACTAAAGTCTTATAAATTTCTTTCACTCGTAACACCCCTTCCTGGGTCCTAGTGGCATTATCGCCTTCCTTGGGTTGATATGATTGAAAGAAATTTGGAAATACGATATAGCTCCAATAACCAGTGTGGCTGTTTATTAGTTAGTTATTATTAATATATTCTTCTTATCAATAATATTAAATTATCCTACATTATTGTACGACCACAATGTTGTATTATGATATTACAGGCTCTTAGTTGGCTTGAAGATGTTCTTTCATTGATCCTAAGCCTTCCGCAAGCGGTTTCTTCAAATATATATGGTCCTGAGTCTGACAGTGCCAAATTGCATTCACTCTACAACACCTATACCGATACATCATATAGGAAAAGGATTTATCGGAATTAAAATGGTAATTCATCATTTAATATTTCTACAGTGTAACTCGGATATAAGAGACCAGGATAAGACAGAAACCCGGATATAAGAGAGATTTTCTCTCGTCCCAAATTGCAGTCTGTGTTAATGTATATAAAATAGACCAAACCCGGATATAAGAGAAACCCGAATATAAGAGACTTCTTCTCCGGTCCCGACAACTCTCTTTTATCCGAGTTACACTGTACATTCTTTTTCTAAGGATAATCTACATTTGGCATCTATGTCTGGCAGCAAGACCTCTGAGCGGGAAGTTTTGAGGTGCGTGAAACCAGCTCCTAATAGCTGTTGTTTTCAGGTCCACCTTTATCCAGAGTGGTAGCACTTGTTAGGTCCTCAGATATCAGCACATATTAAACCCCCAAACTAAGAAAAAAATAATGTATTTATTTTAAAAAAATAATAAAAGAATGAATTATCAAAAAGAAAAGTTAAAGAAAAATTTATACCATATTTAAAAACTTTTTGTAAATTAATCGTTTTAAAATATGACCTTTAAAGTAAGTCTATAATGTATGAATAGGTCGACCGACGCCTCTTCCCCATAAAAAATACGATAGCCTACCAGAAACCCAAAACTTTACCCCCAATTTCTGTTTCTTGAAAATTCGACTTATATTCCGCAAGATACGAATTACGTTATTGTGTGATAATTTGAAACCGAGAAACATGAATGATCTGTATATCTGTAGTTTTGTTGTAATTGGATGATTCTGATTCTGATATGCTGAAATAGTTTGGGCTACAATTGTTTTAATCTGTGTTTTGGATTCAGTGAGATCTACCACTGTTGACCATAAAATACTCTGTCGTGGCGAATGTGTTTAACACGTGGTAGTCCCGAGTCTTTTCTACGAATAGAAAACTACTGATTTGAAAAATGTTGCCAAAAACTGACAAATACTGACGTGATATCAGGAACATGTGAGAGTTCTTAAGAAATCACTGTCACGGCGAATTCCAACAATCCCAAGAAATTCAAACGATTCTAATTGAACAAAAGAATAATCTATGTGCTTCTCTGACATGTTTATCTATTTGCACTGGATTAACTCATTACACTGAAATTTTTCGCAGCATGTGTCACCTTCTAAAGCTCAAATTCTGATGTTGCACTGACAGGAGTGTCACTAACTCAAGATGTCGAAAAATTCTGAAACCTTTGTTATGCTTTACCAATCAAATACCGCACTCAAACAAAAATCAACTACGTCTTTCAGATTCGTGCAATTTTTACTCGGCATACTTGATGTAGTCCGATTCCGTGAGAGGAGCATTGCCTGATCTTTTTTATATATATATATATATATATATATATATATATAGTTCATGAAAAACTAGGTAATCCGTATGGGTAAACCTAAGGAGGATAAAATCCAGAGAGCTCAATGTAAATTCAAGACAAATAATTTAAATAAAAAACAGACCACTTTAAGGTTCCATGTAATAAATTATTTCACCACAGCCCTTTTAAAAGGACAGCGGATCATCAAACTTTACTTCCAAACAAAAAATGAAAAGAAAATTTACATATTTTTGACGGGCCGTATTAAACATATGTAAATTAACGAAGTGAGGAAGTGAGGTGGGAGAGAGAAGACATGAGTGAGTAATAGATATTGACACATTTAAACGGTTAATGTAACGGAAGTTATATATTGATATCGAAGGGGTAGAGAAAAAAAAAACATAGAGAAAAAGAGGAAGGAAGTTAAGAGAAAGATGTCACTAATTTTCTTTGTAAAAAAGATATAAAAACAGACGCTGTTATTTTATTTTATGGTTGAAAGTGTTATTTTGGGGGTTCATAAAGATTATAATGTTAGATAGAAATTTGAATGTCTCTAGACTGTCTACAAATAATTTAATTTGATGTCTGTTAGTGATTTATTTTTTTTTAAATTTTGGGGATTTTCTATGAAATAGTCGATTAGAAAAATATTCATAGAAAGTACATTAAAAGAATATATATATATAAGATTTTCTTTCGAAAAAATGTAAAAAAAGGAATTGACATTTCAAATACGGCTTGTTTATAGCAGAATTTATCATAGCCATTTTTGATTCTCACCAGTCGAGGTGCAATTTTAATGCACCGAAACGAAGTTTCATCTTTGTAGTGAGTAACCTGTTTTTGTCTATATGATAAAATTGTAATTTGTATATATATATATATATATATATATATATATATATATATATATATATATATATATATATATATATATATGTGTTTTGTTTGTTTGCTTGTATCTGTCTGTGTTTAATATGATTAATTTCTTTGTTTAAAATTTATTTTTAATGGATACTCATATTTGACTAGTTGAGCTGTTTTTATCTATCTATTAAACTTTAATTTTTTTATTTCCATCTACCGAACAGAATATTCACGAAATGTTTTCCACTAGGAGACGCAGGTTCGATTTCATGGCGGAGGACGCATACTTTTCTAACAAGAATTCTCGAATATTCAGTTCCGTAGATGGAAATAAAAAAAGTATACTGTTTAAAATAAATAAAAAGAATAAAATGAGTATCTATTAAAAATAACGTAAATAAATTGACATTGGAGTCAACATTTTCTGAGTACTGAATTCAATGTCCCCTTTTATATTTACATAGGCTCTATACCTGAGTAATTTAACGGATAAATATAGTCTACATTAAAACTGTATTTTAACATATATATATATATATATATATATATATATATATATATATATATATATATATATATATATATATATATATATGACAGCAATTGCTTCGGAAGCGAGATATATTAAAATTAAAAATAAATGATATTTTATAGTGTATTAAATTTATTAATATATATATTATAGTGTATTAAATTTATTCATATATGCGAATCACTTTTCCTACTTCCGGTTGCTGTAGAAGTGAAAATGCACAATTTCTTATTGTGTCCACGTTTTCAACACACAATGTGTTATCATCAAGAGTGTGAGAAAATAAAGAGAATTTTAAAAAAAAATTACATTTGAAGCTTATTGAAATAAATCGTTTCAAATTATTTCCATCTCAGATTTCAAATATATCGAATTTTTGTTAATCCAGTGCAGTAGAAGTCATACCTGCACGGTGTAATGGCGTTTGATTTTATTTCACCTGCATTCAAAAATATTACTTTTATTAATGGATGACTGCATTTGTTTTATGTAAATGGTTTCAATAACCTATACCTTTATGTTTGCAATTGCATTTATTGTGCATTGTAGTATTTTGAGAACAGAGCATCTAATGTTATTCTAGTTGTTGTGGTGTTTATTAATGTGTTATCTAAATGCATTTTACCCGGATATATGCTATGTATGTCTACGTGAAAGGGTTTGCGTTTTGTAACCTACTTAACGAATACTGTTTTATTATTTACAGAGATGAAATCTCAGAGTGGACACCAAATTTCACAAAAAAAATTAGACTTAGGGAGTAGCTTGGTGACATTATTTCATATTTTTGATTATTCTATTAATGTTTTTTTCTTTTTTTTATATTAGAGGAATCATTTATCAACAGGTATAAATATATTGTATTATATTCTTTGTATTAAAATAAATACGCTGCTTCTGACACATTTACTTTTCTTTCTATTTAATTTTACTATTTACGAACGATGTAAGACGAAAACTTGAACATAATACAAGTATGGACTATTTTTAATTTCTACAACAAACATATTTATAAATAGACTTAAAATGTATATTCTTTTCAACATACTAAAGGGGCGCGCACGCACACACACACACACGCACACACACACACACACACATATATATGTGTGCGTGTATGTGTGTGTGTGTAATAATCCGTTCGTATATAATTCAAGTGAATCCTATTAATACACTATAAAATATGAAATATTAAATCTGATTCAGACAGAGAAATTAATGTTTTAATTAAACACAGAACATATTTTATACAATAGGAATTACGATTATATTAGGTGAGGATCATTATCACCTTTTAAATTGAAATAATAATTTACAAGAGTTTTCAAACCTGTCAAAGCATGATGAATTACTGAAATAAAATATGTGCATATATATATATATATATATATATATATATATATATATATATATATATATATATATTATATAAAAATTCGATTGAGGATTGATCCGAACTTGATGCTTTAATTTAATTTAATTTCTATAAATGAAATTGAACCTTTATGCTTCTGTTTTTGAAACATGAGTACTCTTACGTAGCGATGGAATGATATTTAAGAAAATCATTATAACATGTACTGTTTTGTCGAGCAATGTATTTTTTTAAAATAAAAACAAAAGTACGAAAGAAATTTGGATTATAATCCTAACGATTCTTTCTTATTTTTCTATATAATATTTGTCTATACACCCACAAACACACGCACATATGTGTGCGCGTGTGTGTGTATGTATGTATGTATGGAGGAGTGCGTGTGTGTGTGCGTGTGTGAATAAAGAGAAAATTTTTCTTAGTCAAAACCTTTCGTACTCTGATGGACTTTATCATAACAAATATAAGGATTATTTTGCAACAAGTATTTGCTAGCAAAATTAAAAATGTTTTTATTTATTCAAAATCTGTTGTGCTTTAGACTAGTTCTTAAATTTAAAAAATTTGAAAAAATGACTACATTTATCTTAGCGTCGGCTAAGATAAGTTTTCCTTTCGTCTTTATTCATATTCTCCTTTTAAAGATATATTTTATCTATATCTGAAACTTTACATATATATATATTGTAGTGACCATGTAAATAATTAAAGAAATAACAAAACAGATATATCATATATTAAACAGTAAGTTTAACAGAAGAGTATTACACGACTAGTGAGTATGTGTTGAACCAGCGTTTAATCCAATCTATTCGACTGTTCCCTCGAGGCCTTTTCTCCTTATAGTGAGGCGGAATAATCCAACATAGACACTTTAGATGCAGGACAAAAACATATATATATATATATATATATATATATATATATATATATATATATATATATATATATATATATATATATATATATATATATATATATATATATATATATATATATATATATACATATATATATATATATATATATATATATATATATATATATATATATATATATATATATATATATATATATATATATATATATATATATATATATATATTAAGAAATGGACAAGGTCCGATATTTATTTATTAAAGACATTTTTTATGTTTAACGTTGTTATTTTATAGATACAAATTTAATTTAGGCATTCAGTAAATGTTATTTAATACTGTTTATCATAAACAGAGCATTTGCTTAAATACTTGTATCTATAAAATAACAACGTTAAACATAAAAAATGTCTTTAATAAATATATATATATATATATATATATATATATACATATATACAAATATATATATATATATATATATATATACATATATACATATATATAAATATATATATATATATATATATATATATATATATATATATATATATATATATATAACTCTGCATTCAAACCAGCCAGTGATAATTTTGAAGCGCTAAACTAAACTACCATTAAAAAAAAGTCTGTGATTACATTTGACATATGGTAAATACAGGTCATGGCGCTGGGATGGGGAAAATGCTCTTTGCAGGGTACCGGCTATTGACGACTTTAAGCAATTCTCATATGCAGGTTGTTCTGTAAAACTGTCATTCTCGATTCGATAATCTGTCTATCATTCTTCTTTCACTATATATATATATATATATATATATATATATATATATATATATATATATATTATATATATATAAATGATACAGAAATCTAAAAATTTGTTCTTGTGTATATAGTCTATTTCAAAGTAGTACTGTTATTTATGCTCTCTATCCTCATCACAATACTGTCTGTAAATGGTGTTTTTGGATTTTTCTATTACATAGCGTTGATGAATGTTTTAACCTGAGGGTAGCTGGCACATAGCAGTTCTAGTTTGAAATAGACTATACCCACATATATATACTTTGTTATAATAAATCCATTGAGCCCATCTGTGGATCAGTTTTAATATCTGTTATTACTAGGATCCACCTGAATTATATAGCAATCTATTATCTGTATATATATATATATATATATATATATATATATATATATATATATATATATATATATATAGAATTGTTATATATTGATGCGACAGATTTTTATCAATTTAAACGTTATTTTTTTGGATAGCCATATTTGAATAGACGATCCGTTCTTATTAAAAACTATACTTATTTTCGTCTAACGACCTGAATATTCGAGAAATTTAAAGAAAATAATAGATGCAGTCTCCGGCAGGATTCAAACATGCATCCCCCTTTAGAGCAGATGACGTTGTTTTTACGTGCTTTTAAGCGCATTGGCCACAATTAAGCAAAGCCGGATACTGCATTTATCCTTCTAGTTCCAGATTCTCGAATGTTCAAATATTCCCATTTTCTGATCTGAAACGTAAACAAATCGATTTTTATGGTAGTATTGAATTTTTTTTACTTATTAATCCGACTGGTTTTTATCAATTTAAAGGTTATATTCGGACTCGCTTGATAAGCGCTGCTCTTAAAAGCAAGACAGATCTAACAACGATTTCTCCTACAAAGAGTGACTCAGTTTCCAGTTCTACGGAGGGGGTCAAATATTTTTCTTTAATTAGGTTCCTCAAATATTCAGTCCGGTATTGAAAAATTTAATGATGTGCCCATAATTCTGATTGAAATTTATTAATTCGAGTAGCTTTTTTAGTGAATAACCTTGTTTTAATTTAAAAAGTCAGTTTTTACTTTAAACAGTGTCTATAATAGGAAACACGTGAAGTCAGTTTTAAAGACCGATATCCACTAATATAAACGTTTGAACTGATAAAATGTCGGATCCAGTAATTCATTAGAAAAAAAAATAAAAAAACATACATACTCCATTGCCATCAACCTTACTTGGCTTAACAATGGTAACGGGATGCTGAAAGTCTTTTAGAAACAGAAAGTCGTCCACACAAATTTCAGCCATACCCAACAGACGATGGTTCAGAATTAACGCTATAACTATAATTCGCGAATAATACACATCACTGTCAAAACATGAAAAATAAACTAACAACGTCCCCCCTCATAAAAATGATTACACAAATGGCCGAAAGCGCTTGGGACAATTGACGATAAGGATAGGTTTTGTATTCGCTCAATCCCACCAAACGGAAAAAAAACGTAAAAACTGTTGAAAATCTCCTCGAGCGATTTCTCTCCTAGAGAAATTCCCTGGAGCTTGTCAATACTAAAATGTTTGATAAAAAAATAAAAAAAATGAATCGTAAAGTTTCATTTTTATTCGAAAATTAAAAAAGCTAGGAAGAAAGAGGAAAAAAGAGAAAAAAAGGGAATTTCTCTAAGAGAGAAATTTCTCGAGGAGCGAAATAACCGTATAAATGGGGTACAATTGAGTTTCATTTTTATGTAATTCCATTATATGCTATATTATAAATATATTAAGCGCATTTATGGATCAGTTTTAATATTTTTATATTATTAGGGTTAACTTGGATTACTTACCCACGGATTTTTACCTATATATATATATATATATATATATATATATATATATATATATATATATATATATATATATTATTGTGTGTGTGTGAGCATTTTCATTTCATACAGATTTTTTTAACACTGATGAGCAGCAAAGACTTTTAAGAAAGGCGAAAATTCCTACCAGGAGGTAGGTGATTTATTTGTTCATTTGCGTTTCTCGTTTGTTTGACGTACACTGGAAATTTGCAGAGTAAATTAAATTTTCATCACATGTTTGCCACTTGCCTGTTCTCACCTGCGAACTATTTTTGAAGTACCAGGTGTGGAATGCAGCAGGCCTGAGTTTTAATTAGATCCTATTAGGTTTTAGCACCGATCTGCTAACGAGACAAAGCCGAAGCTGAACAAAAAAAAGGGCTCAGTTCCATAGATCGTTTCCATTGTTAGACGTTTTACTTCGTCCGCGTGCGAATGCAGTTTCTTTCATCGCTGCCATTCAGCAGCTTGCTATTCTATGGGAAAAGAAACAGGGGCTTTTCATATTATTATTGCTTGCGGACAGCTGAGTGTTGATATGTTGTAATGGATTCATCGTTTAAATTATGGCCGGAACATTCTTAAACGAACGATCACGAAATTAATTGCAGAATTTTTATTTTTCATTTCTGATTCTTCCATTTGGCAACAACTGCGGAGTTTTCACGTCTTCGGTTATTCAAGACTTAATGCATACAATTTAATATAAGACATAGGTGCTTATTTAAAATTCTTGGCAGCACCTAGACATCGATTCTGTTTGTTACTTTAAACAGGTAAAAATTGTATACTTCAAGATCGCATATTGAAGATGACGACAATTGACAGAGAAGAATTGGTTTGAAATTAAACTATTTCGCCAACTATGTTATCACTGAGAAATACATATGTTGTCCCTCGTGGCTAAGATACGATAAGTGCTGAAATTTTTTTTCTTAACTGTTTCCCACAAATCACTAAAAGATATTTCCTTTTTTAATCGCTTTCTACATATTGTGCTAATTTTTCACCTCCTACCCGTATTCATATCAGTTTCAAACTTTAATAGATTCAAAATCTTTTCCGAGACGGGGTGGAAGCAGACATTTTACAATTTGCAACCTTTTTCCCACGGGCACAATGTCACAAGGGTATCGCCGATTTATCGCTATTTCAATAGAAAATGATTCGCCTCGAATTTTTAGTCGCAACTATTGGGATTTTTACAGCTAGGACATAATATTCCATTTTCATGTCTTCAAATCTAATATAACTCCTCCATGTTCCAAATGTAAGACGAAAGTTCAACTGAAATATCTTTTCCCAATAAATGTCAATAAATGCTTCGATAACCTTGACACTGATTCCCTCGTGAATGTTCACCTGAACACTACAGTCTTGAACTCTTCAAGACATCAATTGTTATCTATCTTACTTAACGTCGTGACCTTCTTTTCCTAATATATTTAGAGAAAGTACTTGGATGAACCACATTTCTCACTATTCTCCTTACATAGTAGCAAATCACCCACATTCCCTCCATATTCCATCGGTGAGAAGCAAGATCTACTCAGACAGTTTCTTCCTGCGAACCACTGCTTGACTCGACTGCCAAGAGGATGTTTCCCTGATCAATACAATGTTAACCTGTTCAAGTCTTGTTCAAACATTATCCGTAAAACGTTCCTCCTAATGTAACCCCCTACATCGAGTAGCCCCTGAGTCTTGTAATGGGTGAATCTTACAACCCTCACCTCTTCCTCTTTTATCAAAAATCAGACATCCCATTCATCTTAAACATTTTTACAGCAAATCTCTACCTTGAGTAGCTCTTGTGCATATTATTGGGTGAATTTTGAATATTCAAAATGTTCTACATGTGCTAAAGAATAATGTTAGAATCGATAAAAACGTCAGTTCTCTGAACACCATTATAATCCAATGATTAGAATACAGAATATATTCCAACCGACGAGTAATGAGCGTCACTAAATTAAGTTACTACATGTAACATTTATATATAAAACCAAGACATCGTTACCAGAACAAGTACATAGCTTAAACAAGATCATAAAAATCTATTGCATTGTATCACTTTAAATACGCGACTAGTCCATATTAACACATTTGACCACTACGTTGACCTAATAACGGTCTGTTTGATTAGAATAGATATCAGTTCACTGAAGAAAATATATTGGAAGTGCATTGATTTCTCATTTCTCTCCAGTCATGCTCATATACAACATGACCGATCATTTCAAAAAGCATTAGTAATAAACAGCGTCCTTCAATTGATGGATATTCTGGTATCGTTTATTTGAAACAATCTCCTTGGTACGTTGAAATAGAAAATTATATAATGTAGAGGTGACAAGGCTTTTGGACCACCCTGTACTTGAAGTCCGCTGATTTCAACTCAAGAAGACGATCATGGCTTTAGCACGAAAATCTTTCTGGTTACAACCTCCTGGAAAGATTATCATTAACTCTTCGACTAAATTCATTCCTTACTCATTGGTTTATATCTATCTTCGTTTAACTGTTTTTTCTTTGGTTTTTATATTTTTTTGCCGGATTTGTCACCGTCAACTAACACAATCCATTCTATTGTATTAAGAATGCGTATTTTATAGAATACTTAATTTATAGATTTCTGTCTATATCCCTGAGATGAGGTATTATGATTATTTATATTATTTACATTATTCGGACTCTTATCCTAATCTTCATTGCCATATTCACAACGTTTCGGCCGTTGTACGTTCCGGTCTTCTTCAGGATCTGTCTATATCTCTGAGATGATGTATTGTGATTATTTACAGTTTTCAGATTGCTATCCTTATCTTCATCGCCATATTCACAACGTTTCCACCATTGTACGATCCGACCTTCTTTAGGATCTGTCTATATCTCTGAGATGAGGATTTATGATTATTTACATTATTTAATCTATTCGGACTGTTATCCTCATCTTCATTACCATAATCACAACGTTTCAGCCGTTGAACACTCCGGCCTTCTTCACCTCAATTCCCATCACTTAAACGTTGTAAATATGGCAATGAACATGAGGATAACAGTCCGAATAGTTTAAATAATGTAAATAATAATAATATATCATCTCAGATATATAGACATATCCTGTGGAAGGACGGATCGTACAATGGTCGAAAGGTTTGGAATATATCAATGAAGCTGGCGATAACAGTCCGCATAATGTAAAGAATGCATTTTATAGAATACGTTTTCAACAACCTGTCTGGCATCTTTTGTTAAGATAATTTTTCTTCCGAAAAATTTAGCTTCAAAATATTCCTATGTTTTTTTTTTTTTTTTTTTTTTTCATCAATGTTACACGTAGTTACCTTCCCTTTTAAGTAATAACCGGAGCGAGCATATTTGTTCATTCATTTTCGTAGGTTATTAGTGTGAAAATGAACGTAAGAGAGACGGCATGAATTAAAATAGTATCTTATTTTGTAAGAATCTCTATGGGGCTTGTTAATACATTCATTTCCATAGTCGCACCTTACTGTTTTGATTTAATTGTATAGGATTTAATTATGTAAGTTTTCAATTATATAGGTTTTACTATGAATGTTTTAATTATACAGGTTTTTAATTATATAGATTTTACTATGATTATGTTTTAATTATATAGTTTTACTATGACTATGTTTTAATTATACAGGTTTTGAATTATATAGATTTTACTATGACTATGTTTTAATTATATAGTTTTACTATGACTATGTTTTTAATTTTTATACAGGTTTTTATAATTATATAGATTTTACTATGACTATGTTTTAATGATATAGTTTTTATATATGAAATTATGTTTAAATTATATAGGTTTTTAATTATATTATATTTTACTATGACTATGTTTTTAATGATATAGTTTTTTAATTATATGACTTATGTTTAAATTATATAGGTTTTTAATTATATAGATTTTACTATGACTATGTTTTAATTATATAGTTTTTATATGACTATGTTTAAATTATATAGGTTTTTAATTATATAGATTTTACTATGACTATGTTTTAATTATATAGTTTTTATATGACTATGTTTTTTAATTATATAGGTTTTAATTATGTTTTAGATTTTTTTTATACTAAATTATATGTTTTTAATTATATAGGTTTTTAATTATATAAGTTTTACTATGACTAAGTTTTACATAGTCGCACCTTATTGCATTATTTTAATTATATAAATTTTCTCATTTTGCTGTCGCATTTTATATTCATTTCCTGTTCCTTTTTGTTAAGCAATTTGAGCCAAGTTTCGTCAGTGCCAAGATGAGCGGGCGTTCGGGAACACCAGGTGCTGTAAGGTTGGGTGTGCTGGTGGTGTGGTGGATAATGTCGAGTTCGAATTGCCCTCAGGTTCGTTATATTCACTTTCACGCAATCAACCTCGGCAAAGATAGGAACCCACCTCTTATCCTAGCAAGTATGGGGTAAGGCTTTTTATCGCTAAACCATTATTATCATATTTTTGGCTTTAATTAATCAGCAAAGGGTTGATAAACCGTAAAAAACAAATTAATCAAAGCAATCATTCGTATTAAACAATACATCCTGTAAAAAATATACCACACACGCATGCGCGCGCGTGAACACACACACACACACACACACACACACACACATATATATATATATATATATATATATTGTTGTAAAGTAGTTTTCACAGTGGAGACTTGTATTTCACTAAGTCGTCCTAAAAGGGTCCGACCTACAAAACGTTAGGAAATTAAATAATAGTTAATGGCGCAGCAATCTAGTCGTGTTCGTTGATACTTCAATGTCCGACATCGACTGACTCACTCAACTCCACTGAGCCTAACTGGCGACCGCTACTACTACTACTACTACTTATGTGTGGGAGAGTCTCTTACAATAGAATAGGTAATGTTCTAGTATAATATATATATATATATATATATATATGTATATATATATATATATATATAGACATGCCTCATTAAATAATTTAAGCAAGTTTTGTCTACTTATTCTTAATAGGATCCTCACATAATTAGGGACGTGTTTCTTAGTATTCTTATTAAAGAAAGAAATAAAATTACCATGTTGATATATATATACATTTATTTCCCGAGTACTTTAGACATTAACACAATGTCAGCTTCAGTGTCTTGTTTTTGTTTGTTTACTCTGAAAATTAATTCTAATACTTGTGAAGTGAACAACGATAAACTTATTCGCTGTAAATTCTTTAAATTTTATGATGTATACATACAATTGTCGAAAGTACTCGGAAATAAAATGGATATGCATGAACATATTTTTGTTTCCTTGATCCTATTAAGAAAAAAAGTGGACAAAACTTGTCTAAATTATTTAATGAGACATACCTTAGTGAAAACATTCTCCTAAAACGATATATATATATATATATATATATATATATATATATATATATATATATATATATATATATTTTATTTTTATTTCATGGAAATATAACATTTTGATGTTCCGTTTTCTTGATTCGAAGGAGTCATTCTTACTGAAATGATTGATTGATATGTTTTTATGACTGATTAATCATTTTAATACAAGGTTCTCTCAATAAATTTCGAATTTAAATAACTTCTAAAATATTGATAAGCCGTAAAATAACAAAAACAATTAGTTAATTATTTTCTTTAAATCAGAATTACGTAAATCTTCTATATCATTCTCAACATTTACTCAGCCCACATATTTCCAAATGCGCAAATTACTGCCGGTACTACCGTAAACATTTTGTTACAAGCGCTTTCGCAACTTAACTGGAATATTGTAAAATTTTTCTAAACTTTTCTCTTAATTCAACCCAAATAATGTAAAGTTACTTATTTCAAATATTAATTCACGCCAAGAAATTATGAATTTTAATTTATAATGTATTTATATTTTTATTAAATTTTGGCACTATTTTGAAATTGTAAAATTTAAATCAAAATTTGTTTAGCTTGCCATGAAGTTGCTGGAATCAGTACACGAATATAACGACAAGGAGAGCGGTTTTACAGAGAGTAAAAAAAAAAAATCTTTCTGCGTTGTTGAAATGTTCTACGATTATGTCGAATTATTGGAAAGAATATAAACCTTTGAAGGATGATCCCAATTATATTCATCTAACTGTAAATCGCAGTATGGATTTCATTGTCCCAGAAACATCAGCTCACAAGCAAACAATCGGAAGTACCTGGCGGAACGCCAAAATAAAGAATAAGTCTATGTTCGGGTCTCATTGCAGAATGATAGACTCTTACTTGTGTGAAATCCTTTGGAGACATAAGCAAAAAAAATAACAATGAATACATTTTTGAATAAATTTTAAAGTACATTTACGAATTTTGGTGTGCATTTCAGTAAATATAAATTCTTATTATTTTCGGGTGAATTAACATTTTGCGGTGATTTTTAAGCAAATCGTAGAGGAGAATGATGTTTCCTAATCGTCAAATTCTGAAATAAATAATGGAGCCGACAGAAATCCTGAAAGTTTTTCAACATGGCGTCCATGAAAGTTTGCATGTTGGAATATATGACATATTACTTGAGACTAAGAAAACAATTTTGTAATCTCTTATACCTGGAAAATGATGATTGTGCAGCTTCAGTCGAAATAGGACCGCAATACTCTATTTTTGGCCGAATATGACACTTACATGGAGCGTTTGGTAATAAGATTTTTTTTCAAGAAAATTCACCCCAGGTCGGGAGTGCCACTAGCACGCAAGGGGTTACAGAGAGTGAGAGTAAGAGTAAAGATAAGTGTTGGGGAAAAGGATAAATAGAAGGACACGGATCAAGGTCAAGGTATCAGAAGATATCGATTGACATTACATTTGAATGTTTGAAGATTATAGCTTTCAGAGAAGCAAGTGAAAGGAAGGGAATTCTATTGACGGGAGGCGCGAGATAAGAAGCTGTTTGGAGTAAAAGAGATGGCTACAATTAGATGTTTCAACAGTGAAATGGTGGGACCGAGATGCCAACCTAGTAGCACACTTAAATTCATGTAATTTGGGAACCAATGAAAGTAGCTCAGCGGAGCAGTTGACATGAAATTACTAGTAGAAAAGACAGAGGGAAGCCATCGTAAGTCTTTGAGATAGCGACTGCAGACAGGATGACATAACATGAACAGCGGGAGCATCAGACCATATATGGCATCAATAATCTATGCAAAGATTTGTAGATTTGAAGGATAGACTCAGGCGAGAAAAACCTTCTGCCAGGACAGAGGGAACCAGTTTCCTTGCGGTAGATGAAGCTATAGATTCAATGTAGTTGTTCCACTTCAGGTTAAAGGACAGCGTGAGACCTAGCAGGCGCAGAGAGGCGTTATCGTGGAGCTGGTCATCAGCCATCCTGATAGGAACCAAGGACGGTTCTTTATGGTGGGTAACAAAGAACAGTTTTAGACGCATTAAAGTTTACAAGCCATTTCCTGTCCTAGTCAACCACAGACTGAAGGCTCTTCTCGAGGCCTCATGGTTATACCCGTGCACGGCTCTATCAGCTTTTTTTCATTGTTCGAATTCCATTCAGATCCATTACATTCACTTATGTGCTAATACCCTTGGTAAAGGTATGAATCCTCTTCTTCTCCCGCCAGCTATGGTTAAATAGCAGTACAGAACGGGTTCTATAGACTTGGATGGCAACTGGTCTACCGCAGAAAGAAATGGCAACATACTGTGGGAAAAAAAAATCTGTCTCGTCAGTCATGTAACGAAAGATACATGATCGCCTAATCGTGTACCACGCATGGCTCATTACTGACTGACTTCCTTTGTTTATGATTATCGGAATATGTTTCTCGCTTGAATGGATCCGTCAACTTAAAACAAACTGTATAGCGATAACTGTGACCAGGTTGAAACACCGGTTTTCGTAGGTCCACAGAAGTTAAGCAACGTCGAGCCTGGTCAGTACCTAGATGCGTGACAGCTTCAGGATAACAGGTGATGTAAGCTTGGATGCGTGGATGATGTAACGTTTAATGGCTCTGAATTTTTAAGCAGAGAGCCAAGTTCGTTGCATTCATTATGTTCATTCACGCGCAAATACTCTTGGCAAATATATGAATCCACCTCTTCTCTCCCAGCTATAGGTTAATTAGTTAGACCTGTATTATCAAACCATTGTTATCTCCAAAAATGTTTTGATCTAAAAATATTTGCCGCCTTTAAATAACCTGTAATGTGTTGATAAGTCGTAAAAAACGAATTAATCGACAAAGTATATAATTCTCGATATGTCATCAATCCAAACCCGATCAATAAATTTTATTATCACGTAAATGATTTTTGCGTTTTATCTGTAATTTGATATCCCATTTAAGGAATGCATACAGCGAAAGTATGGGTAGAAACTCTCTCAGGAGGTTACTCAGTTTTCACTAAGAAACTAAGGAGTGAGCGTGTTTACTGTGTACACCGTCGCTTTCAGAATGATCAAGAATGTAGATTCTTCCAGAATATCTCATTAGCTGGAGGTGTCTATCCACATAGAGTCCGCATTTGTGTCTTTGTTGTCCTAATTTGAAAGATTCTATTGAAAAGCCATGGACGAGATTACGGAGAACACGAAGTGAATATTGAAAATCTGTACAATGTAGATTGTTTTGAAAATTATAAATGCCTCTGAAATTTATGTATGCATTGAATCGAGTCTGAATGAGTTATAGGCGCCATTTCCAGAGTTGGCACAAATCTTAACCAAATTCTTCAAAAAACAAGATCTTTTTTGCATCCGAAGATCCAAAAAGATGCGGAACCATACAACTAGATATTAAATGTAATTGTGATTATCGAATAGTGAGAAAACTATATATGACATGAGATATAGGCATGAGCTCGATTGTCGGCAAATATTTAAGAGATGCCAGGATTTTGGTCGACATATTTGTTTGTTCCTTTTGATATCATCCTGAAAACACCAATGTCTCAACATGACACATTCTACGAATTTTGTCATTCCTGTATTTTCTTAGAATCTTTAACATTTTCACCGATGCGTTTTGTTCACCATGAAACACAATATCTCTCAGAAAATGTTTTGTAATATTAATATTAATAATAATAATAATAATTATAATTATAATAATAATATTAATTATTATTATTATTATCATTATTATGTTACTGCTACTGCTAATGTACTCGTACCAAGAAAAATGACTGAAATTGTCAAAACGTTTTAATATTGAGATACAATGAAACATAAGTCTTGAAACAATTTATTGAAATTAACTAAAGTGGAGATAAAGAATTCACACGTGAAATGGAGAACAATTAAGCGTTTAATTTGTTGTAGATAGGACAGCGAACTTCCTTCTCTTCCCTACATCCGTGACAATGAACTGTTCCTATTTATATGGTAAACAGCCACATTAGCGTAGTTTTGAGTTTTATTTGATATCCTCAAGTTACAAGTTATTCCGTTCTATTTATTTAATAAATCTCTTCTATTTTGGTTTCCTTTGCCTACTCTTCTGTTCATTCGATACTCTCTCTAACTACGGCTTTCATAATGCTCGGTTATTTTGGACAAAGAGAACATTACTGCGACGACGTGGTCTGCGAATTCACACCAAAATGGAAGATTAAAGTAAAGTAATTGTGCAACAACAACAACGATAAATACAAGAACAACAATGATTGTAACAGCAACATATATAAATGATATTGTAACTCGTACGAATGATAACAGACTCAAGGGCAATTATCTCGTTTACTCCAGACACTGAATCGTATTTAATAAGAGAATTTATTTATACAGGGGTTGGGCAAAATAATTATAACAAGTGCAAATTGCACTTCTATATTTCAAAGACCTATTATATTAAGAACTTATTGTGAGACCGGGACTACTTACACAATAGACTCTTCCAGGTTTATATTAAATATGCGACACAACACTCTAGAGACAGAGACACAGAGAGACAGTGAGAGCCGCGTACGTCTACCAGTATTGGACACTAACATATAGTAAGTTCCGCAGTAACTAAAAAAACCCAAATAAGTTAAAGAAACCGCCCGCACCATTGTTACCATTGTGGTAAATGGCATTGGATGAAATTCTGTCTAGTTAAGAACAACAAATGTTGCAAAAATTGCAATAGTAGTGGTCATACTTTAACTTCGTGCTGGTACGCCAACAGAACGAGAAAACCCAAAAATAAAATTAGGCAAGCTGAATCTGACGATATTGCCGATAGGAATTTAAGGAAATATGTAACTGTGGATATTTTCAATGATTCCATTAGAATCCAGCTTGACTCGGGTTCCGATCTTTCAACCATTAACTGGCGTACTTGGGGAAAATTGAACAAGCCGACCTTATTAAAAACGGATAAAACAGCAAAATCCGTAACTGGCGAAAAGATTAACATTTTAGGTGAGGTAATACTTACAGTAACACTAAATGGAGTTACCAAAAAGCTCAAAGCCTATGTATTGAAAACTTCAGATAACTTATTTGGAACTGATTGGATAGAAAAATTCAATCTTTGGGATTGCCCATTTTGTCGCAAGATACAATGTACAACGTCCAGTTTGGTAAATCTAAAAAAGGAACTCAAACAACAATTTCCCCAGGTTTTTTCTGGCGGCCTTAGGAAATGTACTAAAATGAAAGCTAAGTTCAAGGTGAAGGACGGTGCACAACCGGTATTCAAAAAGAAACGGAATGTCCCTTTCGCTGCTCTAGAGCAAATCAGTAAAGAGTTAGATGGACTCGAACAAGCAGGTATTCTGTCAAAAATAGATTTCAGCGAAAAAAAAAGAAGTCCAATCAAATATGAGTATGCGCAGATTTTTCCACAGGGTTAAACGATGCCTTGCAAGATCACCACTATCCTCTCCCAAGCCCTGAAGAAATTTTCAATGAACTCAATGGGGGATTTTTTTTTTCTAAAATTGACCTCTCGGACGCATACATTCAGATAGAGGTGGAAGAAGAAAGTTCCAAATTGCTTTGCATAAACACCCATAGAGGGTTGTACAAATACAATAGACCGGCTTTTGGAGTAAAGGTTGCGCCTGCAATTTTCCAGCAGGTCATGGACGCCATGCTGGCGACCTTGACTACGCAACAGCCTATTTGGATGATATACTGGTTACGAGTAAAACTACGGCAGAGCAACGGAACCATATAATAAACGTATTCGAAAAGATACAAGAATACGGATTTAAGGTTAAGGAGGCAAAGTGAGACTTTTTCTTACCAGAGATTAAATACTTAGGGCACATCATAAATAAAGACGGTCGTCGGCCGGATCCAGAAAGAGCCAACGCGATCAGAAACATGCCGGCCCCAGATAACGTTCAAGCGTTACAAAGCTTCCTCGGACTAGCTAATTTTTACCAAGGGTTCATTAAGAACATGCAAAATTTAAGAAGGCCTCTCAACCAACTCTTAAAAAAGGACAAACCATGGTCATGGACCCCGAAATGCCAAGACGCATTTGAGACGATCAAGAAAACTCTTACTTCGGACCTCTCCCTCACCCATTACGAGCCTAGTCTCGACATCATAGTCGCAAGTGAAGCAAGCTCGTACGGCATTGGTGCTTGCATTCTGCATAAACTGCCAGATGGTTCGCGAAAAGCTGTGGCTCACGCATCAAGATCTCTAGTTCGATCTCGACATGCCCCAAGTCTCTCCTGAAGTGCGACACTCAGGAAGGAAAAATAAATTTACTCAACCGCTCGACGTAAATCCCAAGAGGAAAAAGTATTAACAGTTTTATTTTTTCTCTCGTTTTCAAAAAGAAAACTCTTGGAAGGGGGGTATTGTGAAACCGGAACTACCTACACAATAGACTCTTCCAGGTCTATAATAAGTATGCGACACAACACTCTAGACAGAGACACAGAGAGACAGTGAGATCCGCGTACGACTACCAGTATTGTACACTAACATATAGTAAGCTCCGCTTACACTATCTCTGTAACCTGTTGTTAATATATCTTTCTTACATCTAATCCGTGTTCTGTGTTTTACTTCTGTGGTCCCGACTTTGGCCCCACATCAGAACTTTAACTAAAACTTCGTTATTGCAGGTTATATATATTGTAAATACGTTTATTTTTCTCATTTAATGTCGTTGTCTTATTTATTTTTAGAATTTAGTAAAATTTAAGCTAAATGCGTGACGTCTCCGAGTTCGAAAAAGGGCAAATTGTTGGAGATCGCATGGCAGTAGCCTCGATCATTAAGGTTGCTGAACTGTTTGGTTTTTCTAGAGCTACCATATCAAGAACTATGACGCCATTCGAGAAACAGAACAAAACCTCTAGCAATCGTAGCAATTCAGGGCGGACATGCAAACTTGCTGACAGGGACCAACGTGCATTAAAACGCAATGTGGCAAAAAATCATCGGACTACTGCGGCCAAGGTAACTGCTGAGTTGAATAATCATCTGAATAGTCGAGTTTCTACGAAACTGTTCGTCGTGAGCTCCATAGGGCTGGATATCATGGAAGAGCCGCCCTAAGGAAATCTCTTCATTCCACTCACAACATTCAGAAGGGGCGCAGAAATCACAATGCCTGGTCTGCAGACTAATGGAAGCAAGTCATACTCTAAGACGAGTCCTGTCTTTCTTATTTTCCAACTTCAGGGCGCGTTTATGTGCGGAGGTAGCCCAAAGAAGCTTACAACCCTGACTAGCCTTTTTACAACAGTGAAACAATGAGATGGATCAGTGATAGTTTGGTCTGACATATCACGGAATTTTCTAAGTCCAGTTGTTGCCCTGCATTGTAGAATCTACAGCAAAGATTACCTGAATATTTTGGGATATCATATTCATTCAATGGCCCAGACTTTATTCCCTGATGGCGACTGCATCTTCCAAGACGATAATGCTCCAATACATGCCGCTCGAGTGGTTAAGAATTGGTATGAAGAGCATGAAAGTGAGCTAGAACACATGGAGTAGCCTCCCCAATCTCCAGATATCAATATTATTGAACATTTGTGGTGCATTTTGGAGCGACAGGTTAAGGGCCGCTATCCTCCACCGTCGTGTCGTAAAGAGCTGGAGAAGGTTTTAATGGAAGAATGACTGAATATTCCTCTGGATGAAGTCAGGAAGCTGTATGATTCCATTCGCATATGTATTAAAGCTGTATGTGAGGCTAAACGAGGACCAACTCCCTATTAAATAAATTTTCTTTGAATTAAAACGAGTGTTTCTAATATTTGTCCAACCCCTGTTGATCTGAAGAAAGTCATGATAAATCAACTCCATTTTTACTTCTTAGACATTCAATATTTTTATGATTCATCGATTATGTCTGATATTGCATAAATCGCTTTTTGTTCAATATCTTTTCATGTTAATATTCTTATGCGTTTCATATAACTGTGAAAATAATTGATCTCTTGGGAGACATAAAAGATAAGCAACAGAAAGAGAGAGGGTGAAAACTAGATCGATTCCAAGAACAGTCATCGAAGGTTATCGGAGACATTAAAACAGCGGCCTTCCTGATGTCTCTCCAATGCAGCTTTACCAAGTTTCTATTTTATCGTTGCCTTTGGGACAGCAAGGAGACCGAAGTAAACTACCACAAGTGTGACAGGCCATGGCGTATCGAGTTCAGGGAGAGGTCGAACCACGTCAAATGGGATCCACTGATGGACACCCGGAAAGAATTATTTTCTCCACTGCACATAAAGTTGGGCCTTCTGAAACACTGTTTCACGGCTTAAGAAAAACAACCTGCATCGTTCAAGTACCCTCAAAACCTCTTTCTTAATATATCCATGGCGAAAGTCAAAGCCGCTGTCTTTGTAGGACTAGTAATAATGAAAATCATAGAGTGCAATGGAATCACAAATACGGAGAAAGCAGGAGTGCTTCGGCGTTTTCTTCAGAATGAAAAGGCCGAAAACTATGTGGAGCTTGTTGATACCCTGGTGGATAACTATGACAGAAACCTCGAGGTCCATATCCTTGACACTCATCTTGATATAGTCAAGGAGAATATTGGGGTAAACTCAGAGGAGATAGCCAGGCGTTTCCACCAAGATATATTTATCTTTGAATGGCTCTACCAAGGATTGTAAAACGGAAACAGGATGGGAGATTATGTTTGAAAAAGTCGTGCAAATAATTCATAGTATGTGTAAATCGTGAAAAGCTCCTCATTTCTAATGTTTTGTGGTCTCTCTTGTGTAATCCTAGAAGAAATAAATCTACTTTTGAATCATATGTCGTTTTGTTCCTACTTTTCATAAATGAGAATTTTCACATCTATTAGTAATCTATAGTTAATAGACTCTCCCACCTATAATAAGTAGTAGTAGTAGTAGCAGTCGGCTCAGGGAGTTGGTCAGTCAGTCGATGTCGGACGACAGTTAGTCGGATATTAAAGTATCAGCCACCACAACTAGATTACTGCGTCATTACCTATTATATCAAGTTCCTAACGTTTTGTACGTCGAACCTATTTTAGGACCGACTTAGTATAAATACAAGCATCCACTGTGAAACCACTACATAACAATTAGTCTCCACAATAGGAAAAGACAAATTTCAGAAATATCCTTGTACTGCTCACAAAACAAAATTTGAAGGAAATATTATCCATTTTCATACTTTCTAGGAGTAAGCAAATAGTAAATAAGAGTTGCTATTTATGGTCAAAAAGGGTTTTACCCAGTGTTTTGTATCCAAGAATTTCAGCAGCCTGTTTCTGATTTTGAAAATACGTGATGTTTTTGTTTCCATTTTCTTTAAGAATTTCCTTTTTGAATACAAGCTCTGCTTATAGCATTCGTATTATGTAGTGAATTATACAAGATTAAAAATTAACTGCTTTCACATTTTTTTTAAATCTGATATCTTGTTATTTAAAATAAAGACCATATGTGAAAGACCATAAATTCTCAATCATGATTCTTTAAAAAGAAAGTAGTGAAGAATCCGGTGACCCGCCATCGAAAAATTTTAAAAGAGCCTGAATCATTAAGGAATCCTTTATGTAGAGCTTATTAAAAGCTTAACATCTACTGGTCTCAGCATTGTAAGGGAGTTAACGTGTCGTTTAGAATACAGACCAGAATTGGATGACCATATGTTTATCGGTTTCTGTTTCAAAACATAAAGCCAGTTAGAACATGTTCACCAGAATTTGGAAGAAGAAAAAAATCGGGATTTAGTATATTTTGAACAATATATAAGCTTATAAATTGCAGGTAATATTTTGCATTTAAAAGCGTAATAAACCAATTACTGTAACTGATAACAACGTACAGTTTTGTATAAATACTTGTACTAATGAACAACTTATAGTTTTGTATGACTTACACCCCTGAAAATGATCTTGGAAGAAGATCGAAAGTACTTGAGAGATGAAAATAAAAGAAATTTAAACAGCTATAGCACATTTCTTTCTTCTTTAACATCAATACAGGGAAGATTATTCGTGAGTATGCATAGATTTTGCTAAAAATTAGCAGATGTAATGCCTGTAATTTATTCAATCAGATATGACTAAAAGAGAATTTGCTGCCTGAATACACACACACACACACACGCACATATATATATATATATATATATATATATATATATATATATATATATATCATCTCACCTCAAGCAAGGCGAAAATGCCTCTAGTACGCAGGGTATTATAGGAAGTGAAAGTGAGATAAAAGACTGAGTATTGGGAGGTTAGATGAATGGTCTAAAAGATGAATGGAATTCAAGAAAACATAAGATGGCGAGTGACGTTGCATTTAAATTTTTGAAGATTGTTTTTCTCAGGGAAGCAAGTAAACAGAAAGGAGTTCCACAGACAGGAATTGCGAGAAAATAAACTTTAGAAGTGTCGGTTTGATTTAGCTTTTTCAATAGTAAACGTATGAAAGCTAGATGATAATCTATTAGCATGCAGTCCGGGCACCAGAGGATAAAAGCTGATTAGAGCAGATGCCATGAAAATACACGTAGAAAAGACCAAAGGAAGTCCCGTCGTTAGAAAGTGACTGAAGTCGAGATGCCAGGTCAAGACTGATTACATTACAGATCATTCTTTGGATTTTGCTAAGAACCTCGATGTGAATAGGAGAAGCACCAGTCCAGATATGGCAACATTATTCTATATAACCGATTTTGAGACATTGACGTAAGAGTGTTTCATCTCATAATTTTAACGAACATCGGTATTCGCGTTGGCATCCTTCCGCCTAATGGAACACAGATTGCCACAGTACATATCAGGAATTATTTAGGATGGTTAACCATCTTTCATGTTAGCCTGTCAGCGTCGTCGTTGAAGTCGAAATGAAAGGAGAGGTTAATCAAGTACAATATGTTATTGGTGCGGATACATTTCGTGCTAAACACACGCTAGACACATTTAAAGAATGTAAGATCTAGACTCCTGTGGTCGATCTAACCACGTACGTATCGATACAAGCAACACGCATAAGGCCAACTAGAAATTTGATACATAAATATGTAGGCATCATCGCTCTACCATCTTCCTGAATTCAACACACGGACATTAATTGATTTACACAAAATTACCCGCTAGAATCCAGGCGAACATAGATGCACACACAGCCACATCACAAAAATAATACAATGGAAAACAAACAACACAGAACTCAGGTTGACGAGTCTTAAATCTTCCATGAGTCATTTCCCTAAAACTCCGTCGTCTTGGGAATGACGATAAATTAGATCTGACAGCAAGAGTTTAGATTAGGAGGTTTTGAGTAGTACGAAACCACCTCTTAATTATTGGTTTTCCCAGGCGCACCCTCACCCGGTGTGGTAGCCCCTGTCAGGGTCCCAGCTATGGGAAAATTGTTAACCCCCGCGCTCAAAAGGAGTGAAAACATTATGAAAGTATAAAATAGCTTTTAAAATCTGAAATAATTTTTTGGAAACATTATTACCAGCAGCATATTTTTGAAAAAGAAAATATTACCAGCAATATATTTAAAAAATATTACCAGTAATATATTTAAAGAATATTACCAGTAATATATTGAAAAAATATTAAGAGCTATATATTAAAAAATGTTCCAAGCAATATATTCAAAAAATATTACCAGCAATATATTTAAAAAATATTACCAGCAATATATTTTTGTAAAAAAATATTACCAGCAATATAATTTTGTAAACAAATATTACCAGCAAAATATTTTTGTAAAAAAATATTAGCAGCAATATATTTTTGTCAAATAATATTAGCAACAATATATATAAAAAAATTTACCAGCATTACATTTAAAAAAAATAATATTACCAGCAATATGTTTTTGATAAAAAATATTACCAGCAATAAATGTTTGGAAAAATATTACCAGCAATCAAAATCTTGTCGGCATTAAATAACCCATTTAGATTGATATGCTGTGTCGTAAAACAAACAACCAAACCAAACGAAGATTAAATAAAAGCGAGACCTGGTAAAATATTTCTTATAGTTTTCTCTATATATATATATATATATATATATATATATATATATATATATATATATTATATATATATTAAAATTTCCTATTGTATTTGTGGAGCTAAAACGGAAATAAACAAGACAGTCAATCATCAAATGACAAAAAATATTTTTGAGCCTATGGATCCGGGCATCCTACCAATTAATAAATTAATCCTTCGAAAATGAATATTTAACAATTTTCAAGTGATGGGTCACGTTGTCACTGTTCTTTGACAAGTATTTATGTAAAGTCTCCGGATAGAGTATCTGTAAACTATGACAACAGACGACGGCTTTTCACGGTGCGGCTTAAAAGAGATTCCCTTACTCATTCACCACTCTTCCTCATCAAGCTAAGGACACTTACACACTTCTTAACCAAACTACGTGACGTTAGCACTTGTCTCCTCGCTTTCTCCCTTACCTCCTTTTCCTCACACATACACGAGAATATATCACATTTCTTTTCATCTTAACAAACAAGTATAAACAAAGAACTTTAACACTGAGACAAGCTTGAAATATTCAGTTGTAAATAAAATATTTTATACTTAATAACATTTATCACCTTTTCTTTGTTTTGGGTTGATTCAGTACTTCAACATGTTAATGAAAATATACGAAGATCTGAATATTTTCTCTCACAGCGTCAGAAATGCATGTTGAGTATTACGATATATAATGCCAAAATGTTCAGTAATTTTAGTGAGGTTTATCTCGTAAACGCTAGACAGTTCTTAAATACGTACTTGTTCTCTTTATTTTAAAACTAGGTCACCCTCATAAAACTAGGAGGATATCTCTAAGATAATATCTGCCTACTGCCCGCCAATCAGTCAAAATATTTAATCGAAGCTGATGCTACAATAAGTAGAATAGAACTAATCATTTAATTCAGCCGATCGATTTTATATAATCGAGTTTCGCTGTCGGAATCCTATAAGAAAATCGGAAATACCCTGTCGGAACTGCTTAATGGAACGCACCGCTCCATTCGAGCGCGAATAGGCTGGACATGAGTCGATTTTACCGTCAATTACTGTTGAAACGATCAGTATTTAAGATCGATTTCTTGGTGCCAGTAGTAGCGGGCAGTCAGACAGAAAAATTCGATGGGACCAATGCCAATTGCTTGCAGCATCTACAGCAAGAACTGACAGGAATAACGTGGATATATTTACAACAGGACTTTACCGTATCTGGCTTGTCAGTTTTACTTTAGATCAATCGCATCGGACAGAGCAAGATGTTTGCTGATCTGACAAATATGTGATGGATTTTAAGTGTGTGGTCCCTGATGAGGTGGATATAAGACAGTAAAGCTTAGAATGGCTTAGGTTTACTCACTTCTTCAAGCTATTATTTCGCCTGGATTTTTGAAACTTTCTAAACGATCGTAATATATATTCTTGACCCTGCTAAAATTAGAGAAATATATTAAATTATTCGCTCTAACTATATTTCTCAGCATTTCGTCCTTAATATGTGCATTCTAATATAAAAATAAATCGATAAGGTAAGTTACACGGAGGATTCGCTGATCATCTGTATAAATGGAAGTATTTGCAAATTCATATTGAAATCCGAATATTTTGGGTTAATTCATATCAGTTAATTCATGTCTGCTTCTGAAATATTATTTTTGAAAGTTATTGACTTATTTTGATTATATTATATTTTGCAGCATTTATAATCTCCAGATTTGTTGTATTGCCCAATATTCTGAAATGGACGTTTTCATTTCAAATATATTACTTGTTGGCAGTCTCCACAGACTTTATCTATGGTCTGAGATAGATTTCTTACAATTATTAGATATGCATATATATCACTAAAGACTCAAACATGAATCACTGTCTGAAAGTAATTCTTTTCAAAATTATATACTGAGTGTCCATAAAGGTCGTGTGCACTTTAAAAAATTTATAACATTATTTGTATTTGCGATAGAAATAATCTGTAAAAACTGTTATAAAATTTAATGTACCTAGTTTTAAGTATAACTAAAATAATTAATGTGATTTCAGGCATTACTGTAAATCAGTTGGCAAACTTTTTCCGTGAACAGCAAAATTGTATTACCCTTTGTATTGCTAATGATGGAGGATATGTGGGAACTTAAATAAAATTTCAATAAAATCTTCGAAAAATATAGATTTAATTCTTTCTAATCCTTTTTACAAATTATTTCTATCGCAAAATACAAATAAAGTTATAATTTTTCAAAGTGCACATGGACTTTATGGACATCCTGTATATTAGACTTCCGAAATTTCTGTATTTCCTGTAATTATTTTTTCATCTTATTATAACTTATATTCTGATGTCTCTTACATTATTGTGTTGAATTCTTTTCATTATTCAATTGATTTTTTATTATTATTCTACTCTATTTTTTTTATTTTGTAATTAAGGACATAATAATCTATACATTTATTAATCGGATAAGTGTCATTTACAAAACTCATCTATTTTCTAATAAGAATTCATTTTTATGTTACCTATTTTTTCTCTGTTATTCTGGGAAAATATTTTGATTCCCTATGTATTTCCGGCTGTATTATCTCAAATTATATCTATTTTCTGTGATTAGATTTTTCTATTGTATAATATGTATGTTTAGTCAGTATGAACATAAAATTTTATCTATTTTCTGTGGTGAAATATATTTCCTAAGTCTTATATTTTTCAATATTATTTACATTATTCGTTTGTTTTCCAATTTCTCTGAGATTAGTCTTTTCTCTCTCTCTCTCTTTCCCTCTCTCTCTCTCTCTCTATATATATATATATATATATATATATATGTGTGTCTGTGTATTTGTATATATATATATATATATATATATATATATATTGATCGCAGCAACAATTTTTCATATTTAAACGTAATCTTCAGAGCATGACATCTAATTCATTTTTATATCCACATAAGGTCTATCTCTGAGATCCCGTATTTTAAACCTGACGGTTTAATTAATTAATATACCATATCTTTAAGTTATATTTTTATCATATATATATATATATATATATATATATATATATATGTGTGTGTGTGTGTGTGTGTGTGTGAGTGAGAGAGAGAGAGTGTGTATGTGTCTGTTTGTGTGGTTACCTTTTATATTATACCATAAAGAAGTCATTTATACAAGAATGAATTCGATATGTTAATGCGATTTATGACGAAATCACTTTACTAACAAGATTTAATGAGACATTAACTTACTATCAATTTCTTGAATAATACGGTCCATATATTTTAGTGGTATATTTGAGTTGTCAGATGGAATTTCGTTCCATACTACACATATTTCGTCTCGGTGTTTTGCATGTATATGTGAAACAAATGCGCCCTGAAGATGACAATTTGAAATTGTTGAACGTTCTAGGCTCGACAATTTCATCTGACAACAGCTCAAATATACAACTCAAATAAAATGATCGTATTATTCAAGCAATTTATAGTAAATTAATGAATGCCTTGTTAGCTTAGTGATTTCACCATTAATCTCATTAACATTGGTAATTAATGTTTTGTATTAATTACTTCCTTATGATATATATATATATATATATATATATATATATATATATATATATATATATATATATCAAGTATATGATTGGTATATACGGAATGAATTCCAATAACCAACAAATACTATTCTTAAAAGAGTGCTCAATACAAAGTAGAGCAGATATAATTATTTATTTAAAAAAAGACCATGAGATTGTTGAAACAAAATGGCTATTTTTGTAGTGATTTTATAACATATTTATGTTATAATTTTTTTTAAATAAATAATTATATATATATATATATATATATATATATATATATATATATATTATGAAATTTTAATATAAAGTCCGACAATTATTTTAAGACATTTTTATGTTTATACATTCTTTTTATAGATACAAATGTTTAAGTAAATGCGCTGTTTATAAATAAATGCGCTGTTCAATAATAATCAGTATTAAACAACATATCTCGGACATTCAGGCCGGTAAATGTTGCTTCATACTGTTTATTATAAACAAAATAAAGTTCCTTCGAAATTGAATGAAAACTGTGAAAACGCAGAAACAACATCCGATCACACGCGAACACACACACACATACATACATATATATGCACACACATTTTAGAATTATGAAGATGCAGCCGAAGGTCTGCTAATTGTTCATAAATATATGGCCAATATACTCGCTTGGAATGTAATCAAATAATTTTTAAATTTCAATATAATACCCCTTTCAGTTACACACGTCTTCCATCGGTGTTACATTGCAAAGATCTCATTGTTGTAGAAGTTTTCATCCTCTTGTTAAACGGAATAGGGGGGGTGATCAGCATATTCAAAGCTACAGACCCGCACAACAGTCTTTGGAACCAAGGACTTCTGCGCTGAAGAATTGTCATGGTGAAACAAGACACCTTTCGCCAGTTTTTCTCCGTGTTTTGTCTTGATAGTCTTTTGTAACCGCCTTAGTAAATTGGAATATTGCTCATCATTGATGGTGCAGCCCTTTTGAATGAACACAGTACCTTTTGCATTTCTAAAAATTGAGACTATCAGTTTTACTGCAGATGAAATGAACTTGGCTTATTTTGGAACAGGCGAAGAGGGATGTTTCTAATTCATGAATTGTCCCGATGTTTCTGGCTCAAAATGATGAACACAAAACCCATCCTTCGTCAGGAAATATTCAAGGAAACCAGATGGATCTGGATAAAACAATGACAGAATTTCTGGTGACGCGATCAGATTACTAACATTTTGATCAGAAGACATGGTATCCACCTAGTTGAAACCTTCGTGGTACCAAATTCATTGTGCCGAATATTCTCAAGATTATCCTTCCTTTCCTACATTCAGATACGTAATTTTGCCTTGTTGATAAATTTGGACCGTCATGCACTAATGTAGCAACCATGTCAGCATGAATGACCTTTAGGGCTAAACATTTTTTTCAGATGCTATATAAAACCACGATGCCAAATTTTGCCAATTTTCAAGAGAAGTTTATACTACTTACATTTGAAGTCTTTCTTGAACAGTGTACCTAGAAACAAACAACGTATTTATTAATAAGAAGAGTTAAAACAAATGCATGCAAAATTTCATATCTCTCACACTACATCATAGTCATCCCATGAACTTTGCAGTCTACCCTATTATATACCTAAAATATTGCAATGGTTTCCTTTATAATGAATGTTGGGTTGGTATGATCATAAAAAATACTTAATTCTCCAAGAGTTTTTTTTTATTTCGTACCGCTTCAAGTGTTTACATTCTTGATGATTTCTGTTCATCATTCCATGTAAAATCGCCACACTATATCTATGAGGCAAATCTGTTGATGATTTCGTATATTTAAAATTTCAATGAATATGAAAGTTATTGTCATTCGATATTTCCTACTTTTCTGTCTTGCCTAAAATGATTAATTTCTTCATTCCATATATTTGAGTTCGTTGTGATCGAGAAATTTCGTCTCATGCCTTAGATGAAAACTTTTCATTTCCCTATAAATATTTTGGTCTGTATGATCTCTGACTTTCCTTCTTTTCCTTCGCCCCACTGGTTTGGGATCAGATTGTGACCACCCTTAGGAACAGCTAACATTCAAAAAGATAGGGCAAACTGTTTATTGTATATTTGTATACCAAAGCGAGACAAGTGAAAACCAAGCCTATGTCTACACATTTGAATATGGTTCGAACTTAACCTATGTTTGTCATTTTGACTTTTGTGGCAAAACTAAACTTTGGTGATCTTTCTATTCTTTGTAAATAGAATTTTGCTTTGGCTGACATTTAAATGGATGATATACCGTAAGACAAATCAAGTTAAAATCTTTATTGCCTCAGATAAATTATTTTATTTTCGTCATGTATCGTAATTGCAATGCACCGCAAATATCTACTATTGCTTACGATTTTTTTTTCATTTTTCATTTACATTTCCGATAGATTTTTCCGGCCGTCTTCCAATGTCTGAAATAAATTGTTTCATTATAACATAAGTTTTTAGTATGCATGATCCAAAGTCTTCGCCTACTGTAGAAGATATTTTCATTACATTATATATATATATATATATATATATATATATATATATGGGGCGGGGCTACGATTGAGGAATCGGAATCTAGTCGAGTTCATTTCATTCACTTAATTTCTAATACCCTAGGGAAAGGCATGAATCCATTTTCTCCCTACCTCATTTAAGAGCAAACAGCAGGAGAGTCCGTGACTTCTATTCTTGGATGGCGAACGGTCTAGGAGAAGGAAAATCTGAATTAAAAACAAGCAAGTTTTCTTTTGGGGAACTTGTGGGGTATACTATGCACCAGTTCTTTGTAAAAGTCTCTACAGGAAACTGAAGTTGGTTCTGCACAGGAGATCACCAGTATGATCAAATGATACGTGAAAGTAGTCCCTCAAGTGGGAGCTCTAATTATTACACTGCTTAATAGTCATACGTCAAAAAGGGAAAATCTGGGTCCTCTCTCTCTCTCTCTCTCTCTCTCTCTCTGTGTATATATATATATATATATATATATATATATATATATATATATATACATTTACACACACACACGCACACACACACACACACATGGGGGACCCAAAAGTAACCGGTATCCTTTTCTGTCTGACCAGCCCATAGTAGTTCACGCTTCCACCGATAGATGTCACTTGAAACACCTATCAGACATTAGTGTGCTAACAGGTGTCATCGTGGGAAGTCGTTCAGCTCCGTAGTCCACGCATTTTCGACTATTTTTACCACAGCTGAAAGGAAAGAGCATCGTGCTGCTGTGAAATTCTGTTTTATGCTGAGGAAAACAGCAGTCGAAACAGTTATCATGCTTTAAACAGCTCAAAAGGATGCCACCATGAGTAAACCACAAGTTTATTAGTTGTTCGCACGCTTCAGGAATGGTCAATTGTCACTGGAAGACTAGCCTCGTTCAGGGCGTCCTTCAACCTCCGAACAGTTGAAAGCATCATGGAAATATATGAAATGATATTGGAATACCGTCGCCGAACATTGGACGAACTTGTTGATTTGATTGGTGTGTCCCGGAGTTCATGTCAACGACTTTTCACTGAGGAATTTATAAGGAAAAGAGTTCCAGCGAAAATGGTAACTCGCTTGCTCACGGACGATCAAAAGCAGTCACGAACGGATGTCTGTCGTAAACTGAAAGAAAAGTTGGAAGTTGATCCAGACCATTTTTCGAAGGTAATCACTGGTGATGAAAGCAGGTGCTATGGCTGAAACCTGGAAAAGAAGTAACAATCAAATCAGTGGAAGCATCCAAATTCACCATGACCGAAAAAAGACGCGTCAAGTGAAGTCCAATGTCAAGACAATGCTGATTTGTTTCATTGATGTGAAATGAATTCTCCACAAAGAATTTGTTCGTCCTGATCAAACTGATAACCAGGCTTTTTACTTGGAAGTCCTGAAGAGTGTGCGAGACAAGGTGAGACGAAAACGCCCTGACATGTGGCCAAGTGGAGGATGGCGGTATCAATTTGTTTTGATATACAAATTGTGCCTTCCTGGTTTTTTTTTCACCAATCGAATATAATTATCATATATATATATATATATATATATATATATATATATATATATATATATATATATATATGTATGTATGTATGTATGTATATGTTTGTGTGTGTGTGTTTTTGAACTTCTCAGGAAGTATGAGTATTTATTATTTAATACGAATTATTGCTAAATTAATTTGTTTCGTACGGTTTATCAAACCTTTTGTTTATTTAAAGTTAAAAATATGTTTCCTGATTTCCTCTATGTTCATTAAGTAATTATTTTGTTCATAATTTTTTTGGCAGTTTAGTATCAGTTCAAAATAATATCATATCAATTATTTAAATATGTTATATATATCGATCATATATATATATATATATATATATATATATATATATATATATATATATATATAAAAAAATATGTTGTAGTGGTTCCAACGAGAGAAAAGTATGTATATTAAAAAGAAGAGGGGTGCCGCAAACGTTTTTGGTTGTAATGTGGATTTATTGAGAAAAAATATTATACTTTGTTTTACATAATTTCACGACACGTGTTTCTGGTCTGGTCTCGCAACCGTCTTCAGGTGAAAGTGGAGATTTTTACATATTATTAAAAATAATTAATTTTTCTTCATGTTCAATGTGGAATATTCTCGATATGAGACATTCTGTTTGTGTGTTGGCAATCCGAATTTTCTTTCTAGAATTGTCAATGAAGAGTTCTGCGTGAAGGGTCATAAAACAATTAAGGTTTGTCCAGCGAGTAGTTATCGGCATTTAATCTTTTAATGTTTTAGTGACCTCTATGTGCTCTTGGATCTGTTTCTATTTTGGCGTGTTCCTGTCAGCATGCGTGTATATATGCGTGCGTATATTTCCTTACTACGAGGAATTCGTAAACTTATTTGTACTTATACACGCATACACACACATACGCACATACACACTATCCCACCACAAGTAGTCAGTACACACACACATATACACACATATTTCCCAAGCTACATGGAACCAGTACACACACACACACACACACACACACACACACACACACACACACACACACACACACACACACACACGTACTTCATAAGTTGTCAACATCCGCATATACATACATAAATGTATGTATGTGTACATACATATATATATCTCCTCGTGTCTCCCTGTATATGAGTGTGCGTCCATGTATGTGAGCGATCATTGTATTTGGTCACCCTGTGTGCATGTTTTTTTTTTTTTTTTGGTTACGATCTATTCAGTTCGGGTTTGAATTTGTCTATAAAGTTTTTTTCCTGTATTTGTAGATACGAGTAATTGTCTGTTTGATATATCGGCATGATATTAAACTTACCCTGGTTACATTTGAAAATGTGTTGTGATACAAAAGTTTTCTGTTGTCTGTCAATTTTATATTGCTTTTGTGTAGGGAGACCCTGTTGTTCAGTTGTTGGCTGATGCCTATATATGACTTCTTACATTTTGTGCATTTAAGTGCATAAACTACATTTTTGGAGTTGCAGTTTAAGTTTTTGTTTATTGTGAATGTTTTTTTGGGTTTTCAAAAGTGTAGGAGTTTCCTTCTATAATGATGTCACAAACTCCACATCTTTTTTTGTTGCATTTTGTGACTCCCTGTATTTTGTGTTGACTAAATTTAGATGAGGTTAATATGTGTTTTAATATATGTATATATATATATATATATATATATTTTTATATATGTATATATATATATATATATATACATATTGCTAAGGGGTCCTCCCATTTTTTCATATGTGGACTCAAATATACTGCAAATACCCAGAGTCATATATACATAGCAGAGAGTGAAGACATTGAACAATAGTGTGAAATAGAAACAAGCAGACTCCAAGGAAGTCCTACTTAGAGACACACACATATATATATATTAAAAGACTAAATGTTCCCGGATTTACTAACAGTATTACCCCTTGCACTATTGTGTAAATACATTTAATTTCTTATATTTAATTCTTGCGTTTGTCATTCATTGAGACCGAATTTCATCTCGGAATCCACAACACACAGACAACACAATATATATATATATATATATATATATATAGTATTTATTTTACATAAAACAGAATGTCAAAAATCACTACACAATTGCATTGTTTCAATGAATCTAATGAAATCAACAAATTGTAATTTACTAGTTTTATTTATTTAGATTAAAATTCCATACAACCTCTTTTTACGAAAAAAAAAAAAAATTGGTCTGTAAGGATTTGGGGCTTTACTATGATCAACCAGTATGACCTGTCGTTAAATGTAAACTAAGCGAACATGAAAAATAAAATAAAATTTTTTGTGAATATGGATTAAAATCTCCATTTTGATAATCAAGCTATAAAACGTTTGCGTTTCCGCTTGTCAAGTAGACGAGTCGTAAGATTTTTTTATATATTTTTATATTTTATACAACTCGACCTTTTTGTGTTTTCTACCTGTTGCCCAACTGCAAAGTTTAAAGTTTGTTTATTTGATTTATTTTCGACCTCATTGTAAAAGTTTTTTGATTTTTTTTTCTTCTCCCCATTTATTTTTACCCCCTCCTTTAATTTTTGTCAGAAGGTCTAGTTTTCCTATTTGATTTTAATTTTTACTCCCTTTAATTTTTTGCTCATTTTTCAATAGTTTGCCTTTTTGAATTTTTATTTATAATATAAATTCCTTTTTCTTCTCATTTCTACCCTTTAATTTTTGCTTGTTTTTTATTTATTAGTTTTCCTTTTTAATTGTCATTTTCTTTATTTTTTCCGTGTTCTTTATTCTGTATTTCACACACATTTTTCACAATTTATTTATTTAATTTCACACATCATTTTGTCGAAGTTTTTCCCGTTTTTTTTTTTTTTTTCTATCGCGTTTTTCTTTTATTGTTTCACCTTTAAACAACAGTTTTTTTTTGCTTTTTTAAACATTTTTATTGTATTTTTTAAATTTGTATAAGTGAACCGTGTTTTTTTTTTTATTTTTGTGTGTACATATTTTATTTCATTGTTGTCTCGCTTTATGAGTTTGTTTTAATTTTTGATTTCATTTATTTTTAAATTTTTCCTTAATTATTTCCTCCCCTTTTTTACCCTCCCTTCTGGAAAAAAATGGAAAAAGAAGGAAGAAAGGCGCTTTCTTTTTAGTCATTAAAAAAATCCAATTTGTCGATTACTTTTCATGAGAAAGATAAAGATAATTTTAAAAAAATTACCCAGCCCTTGATGTAAAATCCCTCGAGGATGTCATCGCGGGGAAAAATGAAAAACAAAAGTATGGAAGCCAAGAATGGGATAAATGAAAGTTCTACGAGAATAATGTCAATCAAACTCATATTAAGCTAAAAATGGCTCTCAATCTAAAACCGATCCAAATCGCCCTTTGTCGTCCCTTCCGAAATTATCATCAATCTTGCGTGCTAAGAGTTACGCTCACCTTGTCGTAGAAGGTGGACTCTTAGAAGACCCCAAGAATTGAAGAGAATTGAAAAAACGTCTGTGATTTTTCGTCGTCGACAAGCGTACGCGCAAAAATGTCGCTCGCCGAAAAACAGTGTTAAAATATCTAGATCCTTGTGGTTTAAGCCCCTATAGTATCAAAATTCTTCGTTCACGTACTGTTAAACACCGGAAGACTGCGTAGCCGCAGCGAGAATGAGCTCATAACAAAAGACCTTATCCTGCAAACAAATTGGCGGCCGCAGAATCCCTATAACAGTATATGAACCTATTTCCCGGAACATCTTGCTGCTTTATTTTCCCAGTGCGGTGAAATATGAGTGTGATAGCCTGAGTGGGGGTTGGATTTGAATATCATGTTGAACAAATCTGATGGTCAAACAAGTCTGGATGTTGAGGCTTAAATTTCCGGTCAAAACAGGCATTTCGGTATTTATTCTGAAGATGAATGAACCTCCTGCCTAGAGAAGAAATACCAAACTCTTTTCTTATAAATCTCCAGTTAACCAAGATCCCCTTCTGACCGCGTCTGTAAATCCGCCTCGCCTGTAATGGGCGTACCAGCTTGGGACCGGGTCGTCCTTCTTGGTGAACCAAAGACCACATTCCCCAAAGAGCCTTCGCCCGCTGCTAGTGCAGTTGGGAGAAGGGGAGGAAATTTGGTAAGGCCAGAGGAAGCAATTGCATTTTTCCTCAGTCCCCTGAAGCCCGAGGGCCAAATACAAATTTTTCAGGCAACGATGGGCGATGCTCCGGCCTCTCTAAACGACAAAAAAATACGAACCGGGATTTGAAAAATTAACTTTCAAAATAAGATTTAAAAAAAGAAGTTAGACATCCAGGCAAAATCAACACAAAGCCTATCCTTCCTCGTCCTCTGCCCGGTTCCACCTTCACCCAAAAATAAACTTTCCCCAAAATGGATGTGCCCGTCCTCTCAGGGGGATCCCATTAATCATAGATTTTTTCCGACCCCTTCATCACCCTTCTCTTGTTAAACAATGTTCGTCCTACACCTCCTATCATTGTTTCTCCCGTCAAAAAAAAAATATCTGAAATGTCCCCCCGTCCAAGCGGAGCGAAGCCCCTCTCAAACATTGTAGAAAAAAAATCAAATTTAACTTTAAGACATCTGCAGAATTTCATCAGCTCAAGCAGAAGGTGGGATTATGGTAATCAATTAAGGATTTAAATGCAATTTTCGATTATTTGACCTGTAAAATATAATTTCCCAAGTCCAATAAAATACAAAACGGACTGAAATTTGGAAATGATTTCAAACATAACAGTTGAATGGCCTTTTAATTGCCATCGTGAAAATGAACAATTAAAACAGCTGTCTAAACTTTGAACTAGGGAGGGTCCCCGAGTTCACCCATCCCTGTGAGCACTAAAATTAAGTTTTCCCTGATATCAGTGGAATCTCCCAAGACGGTACCATCAAAACTGAAATGAATGGGTCTATTTGGGAGGCTGTCGGTATCCTCAAACCATGTTTAATTCAGGTAAACAACCCTAATCGGACTTTCGATGGCTCTCTGTTTGGCTATATTAAATGTGAATGGCCTTAACGATCCAAATACTGACTTAAAATTTTTGGCGAAGATCTTAGAACCGTTTGCAGCTTGTCCTGTTTCGTCTGATTGGGCCGAACAGACTTGTGCTGTGAAGGGCAGGACTATTCAGGATAACCTTCATATGGTACGCTTGATCTTAGAACAAGTCGACATGAAGCCGCGCTGATTAATTTAGATCAGTCCAAAAGCCTACGGTAGGGTGACCATTTTCTGGAAATGTCCTTTCGGCGGCCGGTTTCAGATGACGTGCTCCTGGATCCGACTTTTGTATGGGACCACCGGTGCGCTGTTGGAAAATTAACTTTGCATTGTCTCGTCAAGGTTTTCCGCTTTCGCCTCTGGGCGTTCTGATTTGAACCATTCCTTCGCAAGTTAAAGACGAATCCAGCCCTGCGCGGAATTTGAACCCTGCCTGGGGCTACCAATCAGCTGGGTATTCTGCCTATGTTGACGACGTTTCGGCTCTTGTGTCGAGCAGAGCCGAGATTGACGAAGTCAGCAAAGAGATCAGTGGGTATGAGATGGTGACAGGGACCAAGATCAACCGTGATAAGTCTGTGGGCTTGCGGTTGGGTGCGTGGAAGGGAGTTTCTCTTCCCGGACCTTTCCTCTGGACGGATGGGCCGATCAAGATACTCGGTGTCTGGTTCGGTCCTGATCTCCAGTTGAAATGAACTGGTCGGAGGTACAAGGGAAGGCCGAGATCGCATTAATCTGTGGTCTCGGAGGAGACCTGAAGGGAAGGGCGGAAGTATGTGTTTCACACATCTATCCGATCCTCCTGGACTCTCTGTGCTTCCACTCCCGTATGCCCGACTAATGTTATTAGTCCGGACCTTGTTCTCTTTCTTGTGGAGAGGCAAGGCCCCTATGGTATCTCGCGAGGTCTGTTGCCTTCATCCCTCTGAGGGCGGTCTGGGTATGCCTAGCATTGAGATTCGTCAATATATGCTTCGCATTACCTTTCTAGACCGAATGTGTCGGGGTCGAATGAGGAGGGTGCCTTTTGGAAAGAAGACGTCCAGAAACATTTCCCGTCCCTGAGAAGTGTGCACTCGTGCGAAGCGAAGAAGAGGCCGGCCGTACACCACGTGCCGAGTGCCCTTTTATCGTGAATGTCGTCGCGCTCTGAAGCTCCTCTTACGGGCTTCGGATGGCCTCTCCAACGCCCAGGCGTTGTCTCGCAAGGCATTATATCAAGTTTTAGTTAGGGGGTCCGTACAAGATGATCTAATTGGCGAGCTCGGTCTTACGAAGCAGGAGGCTCGCTCGATATGGCCTTGGGCGCCCGGGTTGAAATGCCTCAATAACGATGAGGCATCACCACCTGGCTGGTGATTCGTGAAGCCCTCTGGGTCGGCAAGAGACTTTGTTCAGCAGGCTTGGAGAAATATCCAAACTGTCGTCGTTGTACGGGGGAAGTCGAGACCATTGGTCACGCCTTCTTTCAGTGCAGGGCAGTAGTGCCGTTGTGCAGGTTTGTTGAAGGCCTCATGGTTCGCATGCTGCAGGGAAAGTTTTTTGTCCTGAAGCCAGTTCTGTTTGTAGCAATGTGGTGCCGCAGATGACGAAGGCTGAACACTATGTGTTCTGTTGCTTACTAGGGGTTTTGAGAGTCGTGATTTGGACGACGCGTCAGAAGGGATTCCATGAGGGCGAGAAGTTCACTTCTTCCCAACTGATCTTGTTCTTTAAGCATCAGCTTAAAGTCAAGATCAGGACGGAAAGGCGGCGGCTCACCTCATCAGAATTTGGCAAAAGGTGGGTGAATCTTGCGCGTATGTGCCGAGTAAAAGGGGCTGACCTTGAGTGGCATTTGGATGCCGGTTAGGCATTAGGATATTGTTTTCCTGGGTTTTACTAGGCAACCCATCCCGAAATTAGGTTAGAATAGGTTTTGTATTTTTCCTTTTTAGTTTTCTTTTTTTCTGTAAACTTAGCTAGGGTGTGTTTGCTCATTGGTCCCTTTTATTTCTGTCCCCATTTTTTTCGTTTAGTTTAACTCCCCATCCCCTCCCTCGTTTAGGTGGTCAGTGATGTCAGTTCTCTGGTGGATGTTGGGCGCCTTTCGTTTCGTGTGTGTGTTTTTCGTATTTGTTGTTGTGTATGAATGAGTGTGTGCCTGAATGTGTCTTTTTTTTTCATAGTCCCGCATCGATTTCGTCCGGTTAACTGATATTTCTGCCACATTCAAATGTTTGTGGGGGTTTTATTACTAACACTATTTTGTTTGGTTTCTTGTAAATATATTTTTGTCATTTTGTATATATTCATTGGGGTTTTTTTAAAATTGTTGTTTTTTATGCCCCCCCCCGACAATATTTGTACATAAGGGGAGTATTTAGGTTCTTCATTGAGTCAAAGAGGCATTTTGGTGAATGTAGTAAGAAAGGTATGGATAAATGTGTTGTTTTGGTGAAAGGAATATTGTTTTGCATGATAGGGTCAGTGGTTGTGGCTAGTTTTATACTAAGACAAGTGATGACGGTCCTTTACCCCAACATCCTTTTCGGCCTTGTGCCACATTTATTGTATTACAATAATAAATATTGACGAATAGTAAGATTCTTTATTGAATAAAAGATTACTAGACAGAATCTCTTGTGCTTTCATTAGAATTTATTCAATTAAGAATGGAACAATTTATGCGACCGGAGCGATTTACCACGGATCCAGAAAGCGATTCAGCCGACAAGTGTTGGAAACATTGGCGGGAGACATTTACAAATTTCATCGAGGTCCCATCAATAAGCGTGCGCTTCTAACCAACTACTTGTCTCACACAGTCAACGAAATTATCTCGGATTGCGTTACCTAAGAAGAAGCAATCGATGTACTGAACGCTACATACATAAAGCCCAAAAATGTGATTTTCTAGACACCTACTTGCGACTCGCCGATAAGAATCAGGCGAAACATTGGATCATTTCCTTAAGAGCCTTCGGACACTGATCAAAAATTGCAACTTCTGCCCAATGACGGCATTAGAGGCCCAAGAGGAACACATTTTGGACGCCTTCATTAACGGCTTACGTAATACTCAGATAAGACAACGTCTTCTTGAGAATAAGACCCTTACACTTAGAACAGCTTACGAGCAAGCCTATATCTTCGAAAATGCTATACAGCAGTCTAGTTCTTATTTACAGCCAGACACCGTGGGTGCCGCGTTAAACCCATCTGTTCCTATTACCCCCCTCATGACCAATCTTCAAGAACAATCGGTCACTGCCGCTTTAAAAAGGGACACCTGCTATTTTTGCGGCTTATCTAAACACCTACGAGTTTCATGCCCTGCCAGAGATACTCGTTGTCATAAATGTGGAAAACTTGGTCATTTTTCAAAGGTATGCAAGTCTTATAAAACTATACAAAGCTACTCGTCAAAATACATCTGCAACTTTAGCCGCCTCCCAAGACTGCCTTTCAAAAACTATTGTAAAAGTGAAAATTAACGGGAGGTCTACAAATGACCTGCTCGATGCTGGGAGCTCAGAAAATTTTATCAAAGAAAGCTTGGTAAAAACCAAAAAATTGTATTTTGTCCCCTCCCCTAGCAGTGTAACAATGGCAAACGCGTCATTGTCTGCGAAAGTAAGTGGTTATTGTTTGGTGGACTTACTATTTAATGACGTCTCCTATAAAACCAGTAAATTATCCGTAATGAAAAACCTTTGTTGCGAAATAATACTGGAACACGATTTTTTGCAGCAACACTCACAGATTGAAATCCCGTTTGGCGGTTCAATGCCCTCATTGAAAATTTGTGGATTGGCGACAGCAAAATCCAGTAGCCGTCACTTTTCTAAAACCTAACTGAAAACTGCAAACCCATAGCAGTGAGAAGCAGACGTTTTTCTTATAATAATAAAAAATTCATTGACTCTGAGATAAAAAGACTACTCGAGGAGGGTATAATTGAGCCTAGCAAATCACCCTGGAGAGCTCAGGTAGTTATAACCACTTCTAAAAACCATAAAAAGAGAATGCGCAAGAGAATGGTTATAGATTACTCCCAATCTATAAATAGATTTACTCTTTTGGATGCCTTCCCACTACACAGGATGGATGAAATGATAGGCGAAATAGCCAAATATCGTATGTTTAGCACTCTGGACTTGATCGCCATTAGACCTAGAGACAAGCTATACACTGCTTTCGAGGCGAACGGTCGACTATATCAATTTCACAGGATTCCTTTTGTCATTACGAATGGGGTAGCCAGCTTCTAAAGGATAGTCGACCAAATCATAACGGATGAGAAACTGGAAGGCACATTTTCGTACATCGACACCGTCAAAGTATGTGGCCACAATAGAAAGGAACACGGCGAAAATCTCAGACGGTTCATGTCCGCCGTCGACAAATACAACCTTACCCTAAACGACGACAAATGCTTGTTTGGACTGGACAAAATAAACCTACTGTGGTATACCATAAGCAAAGGTTTTATGGCACCGGATGCAGATCGATTGAAACCATTACTCCAGATGCCTGTCCCTCACAACCAGCCTTCCCTTCGATGTGCTATGGACATGTTTGCTCACTACTCCCAATGGATTGCTTCGTTCTCAGAAAAGATACATCCATTAACACAAGTAGAGACGTTTCCTCTGTCCCGTCAAGCCGTTGAGGCATTCGAGGGACTGAAAAAGGATATTGCGAAATCTGCAATTACAACAATAGACCAAAATATTCCTCTGGTTGTTGAAACGGATGCGTCAGACTGTGCTATTGCTGCTTCTTTGAGACAAGCTGATCGTCCTGTAGCCTTTTTTTTCAAGGACCCTCTCACCGGCTGAACGACGACACCCCGCAATTGAAAAGGAAGCCTACGCCATAGTGGAGGCATTAAGAACATGGCGACACTACCTGATCGGACGCCACTTTAAACTTATTACTGACCAGAAATCAGTTGCTTTTATGTTCAATTCTAAGACTACAAGTAAAATAAAGAATGAAAAAATAGCGAGGTGGAGAATTGAACTATCTTGTTTCTCCTTTGACGTCAGCTACCGACCTGGCAAGGAGAACTTAACAGCTGATACACTGTCAAGAGCATGCTGTACGGCATCAAGCGGGGACGAACTCCAAACGCTACTTAACAAGTTCTGTCATCCGGGCATTACTCGAATGGTTCATGCTGTGAGGTGTAGAAACTTGCCTTTCTCAGTGGAGGAGGTAAAAGAATTACAAATTCCTGTCGAACATGTGCTGAAATAAAGCCTCAGTTTTATAAATCCAAAACTGGCATTTTAATAAAAGCAACACAACCGTTTGAAAGATTCAATCTTGATTTTAAAGGACCCCTACCAAGTAAAACAAGGAACAGATATATATTAACGGTTGTCGACGAATATTCACGGTTTCCTTTTGCCTTCCTTTGCTCAGACATATTGGCTGCTGCAATTATACAATGCCTCTGCTCACTGTTCGCCATCTTTGGAGCCCCTGCCTATATACATTCGAATCGAGAGGCTTCTTTCATGTCAGAGCAGCTTCGGCAATTTCTACAGGAACGAGGAGTAGCTATAAGCTGGACAACTCCCTACAACCCTAAGGGTAACGGCCAATGCGAAAGATATAACGGCATTATTTGGAAGAACGTTCAATTGGCTGCCTCAAATAACGGATGTTCGATTGATAATTGGGAAGATCTCCTTCCTGTCGCATTATACGCCATTCGATCCCTATTGTGTACCGCCACGAATGCCACCCCACACTAAAGGATTCTAGCTTTTCAGCGACGGAGTTCGGCGGGAGCTTCGCTACCATCTTGGCTTTCTCGACCCGCTACTGTGTTTCTGAGACGACGTTACACCAAGAACGATCCCTTGGTGGACGAGGTAGAGATTATAGAGGCGAACCCCGAGTACGCTCTAGTACGACATGCAGATGGTAGAGAGTCTAATGTGTCTCTCAGGGACCTAGCACCGGCCGGAGATCAACTACTCCTGACACTGAAGCCCCTCCGGAAGATCATGGCACTGAAATTGCTCCTAACACGTCGTCTAATGACACTATCTCCGTTGAGGCTCCGTCAGACACTTCGGATGGGCCAACACCAGAATCCCTGACAGATGAAGACAAGCACCGAAAAAACGTGTTCATCCAGAGACTGACTCTGACGCGGAACGGCCTGCTACTCTGAGAAGGAAACATTTCGGAGCAAGATATTTTAGAGCCCACAGACAGGCTCGCACTGAAGAGCATCCCTGTTCGAGTTCTCCGACCACGAATCATGGACTGCCGAGGCGGCCACTGCGAGCTCGTAGGGAGCCTGGTCATTTAAGGCACTTTCTTCCCTATCATTGAGAAATTTGGTGGGTGAGAATGTTGTGAATATAGATTATCTCCTCGTTGATAATCCAAGCTATAAAAGCTGTACATTTCCGCTTGTCAAGTAGACGAGTAGTAAGATTCTTAATTGAATAAAAGATTACTAGACATAATCTCTTGTCCTGTTTTCATTACAAATATGTTTTTAATAAATGGGCCATTGCTGATTAGCATCTAAATGCAACCGGACATAAACTAAACCATGAAAGAATACATATGGTTACCTAAATTACACAAACTAGACACTGTCGTTTCATAAAAAAAATAAAAATGGTGTACAGAGGTAATTTAACAAAATTCTAAACATGCTATATGCTTTGTGAATTTCCTATATAAAAAATAATATTTGATAAATAAATAGTTTCTTTAAGAAAATAGTAAATAATTTAAACGTATAAATTTATATGGTGAATTAATATGCAGCTGTTGAATAAAGATTCTTCATGTGAAATAGAATTGACTTGATTATATAACATTCTAAAATAGGAGTCGGCATCCCTCGGCCCACAGGGCGCGTCCTGCTTGCGAAGGATTTTTGTCCGTCCAGCGGAACTTTAGCAACTGGACACAAATTATTTAATTAGGTTGTGGAGCAATAGGTAGAAACATATCTGTTGGTGTTAATCAACTAACAATGCGATGATTTTTTAAAATCAAAATGTAATTGCGAATCCACTGCTGACTTTGTTTTGCCAAGCGGAAAATATAAAAACCTATTGAATGGTATCATTATTTGGAAGTATATATGCTTGTGAAAATCTTTTTTGGAAAAGATGTATACTAAAATTGTTTTTCGAACAAGGTTGGTTGATAACCACCTGGATAATGTTTTGCTCCTGTTGCCGGCAAATATTTCACCTGATGTGGAGAAGTTATCGAACTATGAGCAGAAACATGTGTCTCACTAAATAATTTGCCATTTTTAATTGTATTTCATTTGTAGTAAGGAATTAGATTTTTTTGTTGTGTTAGTTGTTATCATGTTATACCAACAGTAAAAGAAAGTAAGAAAACTTGTTTAAATAATATCGTTGTTTTTTTTTCTTTAAACCCCCAGAACAAGGCACTATTCTGTGCGTAGCTTTCGAGTGTCGAGACAATTCATTATAGTAAATTTCATATCGTGGCCCTCCTCCAAGACACTGCATATATTTTTACCCTCTCACTCGCAAAGATTATTGACCCCTGTTCTACAAGTTAATGAAGAATACAATGTGTCAGCGCCACAAAAATGGCGAAGACAGCTGAACTAACGTGTAAATGAAGATTGCTGATGCGTACAAACAAGGTGATGGATATACAAAACTTTTCAAGCGTTTAAAGGTTCCTAGATTGATAATTGGTACCATTATCAAGAAATAAAAGATTAATTGTTGTTATAATATAGTAAGGACTGGCAGGAAACGGTTAGCTTCTGGTTGAATGGAGAAGGAATTTGTTAGAGTTGTTTCGAAGAATCCTCACTTAATGACAAAGGGAATTGTCAATGATATAAAGTTGAATGTATAAGCCAGTTGATGCTTTCATCGAGCAGGACTCCGAACTAGTGGCCCAATGAAAAAAAAATACATTGCTTAAGTCTAAGCTTCTAAAATGCAGGATGTGCTTATTATAGAAACCATCTAGAATATGAGGGTAAATATTGGGACCCCACTGAGAATTTATGGGTATATATAAGAAAAAATAAGACAAAGAAGTCTTTCAAATTTGGAGTGACTAGAAGCTATTGCAAATGAAGACTGGAGCAAAATGCCTATTAGTGTGTGTCGAGATCTTGTAAGGAACTATCAAAAAAGATTAAATCCAATAATCAAGAATAAATGTTACACAACTGATTATCGAGGCAAGAACTCAAATAATTTTGACCTATATTAAATGTTTTTATTTATATTATTCGGAATACTGTCCTCATTTTTGTCGCCATATTTATTACAAAGTTTTGGCCGTTGTACGCTTCTTAAGGTGGCTAGAATGTTGAACTGAACCCTTTATTTCCCTCACTGGTGTAGACTGTTCTCGTTCCACGGGCCATGTTTAATAGATGTCAGTTATCAGTCATCTCATGTTAATTTCCCTCTGAAAGTTCTCCACTGCCTTAGCCAGGTATTAAACTCACACACTTTGGGTCCTGCCACTTGATATAACCAACGCCTCGAGGACACATGGCGCAGTGGATAAACAGCACGTGAAATTAGAACAATCTACCACAGTGCGTGAACTAAAGGTTTCCGTTCGACATTCCAACCACCTGAAGAACGCTGGAGCGTACAATAGCCGAAACGTTGTAATAAATATGGCGACAAAGATGAGGACAATAGTCCGAATAATGTAAATAATGTACATAATAGCTCATCTCAGAAATATAGACAGATATTAAATGTGTTTGTTGTTTTTTAGTATTATTGTTTGGCATTAATATAAAAAAAAATACAATTTGTGGGCGTCACTGCACATACTTTCAAATGCGTAATTCTGTCCAAATACACACACACACACACACACACACATATATATATATATATATATATATATATATATATATATATATATATATATATATATATATATATATATATATATATATATATATATATATATATATATATATATATATATATATATATATATATATATATATATATATATATATATATAAATTCTAGAAAGAAAATTCGGATTGCCAACACACAAACAGAATGTCTCATATCGAGAATATTCCACATTGAACATGAAGAAAAATTAATTATTTTTAATAATATGTAAAAATCTCCACTTTCACCTGAAGACGGTTTGCGAGACCAGACCAGAAACACGTGTCGTGAAATTATGTAAAACAAAGTATAATATTTTTTCTCAATAAATCCACATTACAACCAAAAACGTTTGCGGCACCCCTTTCTTTTTTAATATACATACTTTTCTCTCGTTGGAACCACTACAACATATTTCCTTTATATATATATATATATATATATATAGCCCCTTCTGTTTGTCTCAAGGCCCTTGATAACATCCAGAGACAGATATGCTATATAATTGGACCGGATCTGGCATCTCGTCTGCAGTCGCTTTCTTACAGACGTGTCATCAACTTCCTCTGTCTTTTTTACAAATATTTTCACGGTAACTGCTCCGATGAGCTGCTTTCGCTGGTTCCCAGACTTCATGAATTTAAGAGTTCAACTAGGCTGGGATCTCGCTCTCACCCTTTCACTGTCGAAACTGTTAAATATAACAGTCTCTTCTACTCCAATAGCTTCATGTCTAGCACTTCTCGCCAGTGGAACTCCCTCCTCTTTTTCTGTTTCCCTGATAGCTATAATCTCCAACTATTCAAATGTAATGTCAATCGAAATCTTCAGATGCCTTGATCTATCTCCTATCCTTCTCTTCATCCTTTCCTCTATCACTAATCTTTGTTCTCGCTCCAACTCTGTAACCCCTTGCTTCCCGCCTTTCTTGATTGAGGTGAAACGCTTAATGTATATATATATATATATATATATATATATATATATATATATATATATATATATAAAGAAAGATCATCTAAGATATATAATCCGGTGTTCTTATAGATATTTTTTTTTTTACAAAATAGTGCTCAATGTAAATTTACAGAGCATTAATATTATAAATTAATTGATTTAAAATATGTTTTATTCCGCTACACAGTTCTAACCATAACTAATGTCTTTAATTTAATTACAAAATTAAAATCGGGTCTTTTAGCTTCCTTTTTTGAAACATGGTTAGAACTGTGTAGCGGAAAAACATATTTTAAATCATTTAATTTATATATATATATATATATATATATATATATATATATATATATATATACGTATGTATGTCGGAAATCGTTTTTCGTTATTCATGTAGATTTTTCAGAAACTAACGAATTTATTCAATATGTTTTTATACATCTACGATTTCGTCTATTTCCTAGTTTTCGAGTAAAAAATGAACATTCTTTGCCCCATATCTTTTACTTAAATCAGGATTCATATACTATAATCAAATGCTTTCATTTGTGTGCAGACAGGGTTGAGTGGTGACGATATCTGTAGTTTTTTTTCCCATAACTCAATGATTAAGAAAAAACACTCAACACAGGGAAAAAAAAACAAACAGGCCGCCAATCGATGCCGTTTTTCGTACCGTTTTTTTAAAACAGTTGAGGGCTATAATTATTATGTAATAAAATACGGGATTGAAAGCAAACGAAATTAGTAGGTCAACCAATGATATGATCATCGTAATTCCAATCAAACTACCACATCCCTATGGTCGGTTGATTTTGTTTAGCGGCATAAGAACCACTTTGTGTTATTTAATACCGTCATCTAAATATTTTAAACGCATTTGTATAGCTCGAAATATAGACAAAATATATTATCATTTTGATATAAAATATATTGTTGGTAATTTTACTATAAATATGTATTGTTGGTAATGTTTGCATATAAAAATATATTACTTGGAATTTTACAATAAAAAAACATTTTCATACTTTCAGAATCTTTTCTTTTTGTTTCGGGGTTTATTATTTGGGCCCTAACAGGCGCTACCACACTGGGTCAGGTACCTGGGAACTACAGCAATTATGTGATCGGTACAGGCTCCATAAGATCAGAAGCCTTGCTGCTGGATGCAGTTTGTCGTCATACTCAGGACATCCACACCCATATACTAAGTATATTTATTTTCAAAATTCAAAATATTTTACCAGTTGTACTTCATGAAAACGAGTTATATTCTGAATAAGCTGTTTTTGAGGTTGTTAGAGGAATATATATTTAAAACGACACTTATATCTCATATATATATATATATATATATATATATATATATATATATATATGTGTGTGTGTGTGTGTGTATGAGAGAGAGAGAGACTGTACAGGTGATTCTTATGATCGACTTCATTTAACTATACTCTCTTTTCGCTCTTTCGCTCTCTCCTTTCTCTCTCTCCATATATATATATATATATATATATATATATATATATATATATATATATATATTTGAACAATAAAAGATATTAAAAAAATAAAATCTTCAGACACACTGGGTTGTAGATTAATATTATTTCGTTTTTTATATTATTCTTTCATATAGATTCCTCGACTACTTTCGGCCAAAATGGCCATCATCAGGAGAAGAAATATTTCTGCTTGCTGGTAGCAGTAAACTACAGAAATTAATATTTTCAGCAGAGAGAAAATATTCATTTTAAAATAAAATGTATGAAACAAGATATTAAAACATTGGCATTTTACTACAAAATTTTGACAGAGCCCTAAATAATAAGTAAATAATAGGATACAAAAAGTATCTAAGGAACCTTTCGGCCAACCCTTCTTCAGAGATATATCGTTGAAGAACATTTTGTTTATTAATACTTACAAGAACACCGGAAATATTTAGTGTACTATTAGGTCAGAACTCAATGCTGCACGATTAAAAGATAAAAATAGAAGTATTAAATATTAAAGCATTTAATTGTAACACACACACACACTCTCTCTCTCTCTCTCTCTATATATGACTCTCTCTCTCTATCTCTCTCTCTATCTCTCTCTCTCTCTCTCTCTCTCTCTCTCTCTCTCTCTCTCTCTATCTCTCTCTGTCTCTCTGTCTCTCTCTGACTCTCTCTCTCTGTCTCTCTCTCTCTCATCTGACTCTCTCTCTCTCTCATCTGACTCTCTCTCATCTGACTCTCTCTCTCTCATCTGACTCTCTCTCTCTCATCTGACTCTCTCTCTCTCTCTCTCTCTCTACTTGATTATTTGGACGCATCTTATCAGATCCAGTCTTGTAAAAGACTATCGGAGAGAAGAGATCCAAATTTAAAGATTTTAAATAAGAAACTTTCTGAAATAGTTTATATTTTTCATTTCTTAAGTCATAACTTTCATTCTTTCGTATTTCGACAGAGAAAAATCTGTCATCTGAAATGGCCATTTTCCTAATACATAAGCTCTATCAAGAGCTTTTACCAAAACACGATCTGCTGGTATTATTGTACATTTAACGGACATTTCAGACGTAATCTGGAAACCTATTTAAAGCTGGAACCTAATTCAATTTCAATTTCCTCCTACTTAATTCCTTTCGTAAAATGAAGGAAAACGTTAATATCTTAAAATTCCTGGAAGTGGTTCATTAATGAGTTCAGTCTGCAAGCGATATTATCTCTTAATTCTTGTTAGTTTTTAGTAGCTCGTATTTTGAACTTTATTATTTAGTCATTTTTAATGAGTTCACATTTAGTTTCATGTAACAATGTCAATAAAAAATTTCGAGACTTTCATCGAAATAATTTCTTACTTTCAGACACTGTTTTTTAATTCTACATTTATTATAGTCTTAATCTATTTTGTGATGTTGGACGGCTTCGCTTGTCATTTTGCTATGTCAAGCGGAAGATCGTTATCACTTCCAAAAAGTCTCGTTATATTTGAGACTTCGGAGACGCCGGTACTAGTAATAACGCCTTCCAGTAATATCTACACTAGTAATACTTGTTCAAGTAGCAATCGCCAAATAGTATAAAGATCAGAAAAGAATCGTAATCCGTGTAGTAGTAGAGACAGTGAACGTATAGCAATAGGGGATAGACAAGCAGAGTGAACAGTGATCCATATAGCTGATAGAGGAGAAATAGTGATCGCTTAGTCAACACACTACTTCTTATTTATTCACTTCCCTTAACTTCACTTGATTTAATTAATAATAGAATCGCCCGTGTTGCTGACAGGCGATCTAGTTTCAAACCACAGTGTCGGCAACGGCAGTTGCTCTTACACAACAACCTACTATGTAATTGCGTCTTCAGTTTCTATGATTACTTATATATATATATATATATATATATATATATATATATATATATATATATATATATATGAATGTTATTAATGTGAAATTCTCTTAAATGCCGAAATTTAATATTGCTGTGACTAATGCAAAAATACATGAAATATTTAATATAATTTTTCTTTTCACATTAAAACAAATTAAATTTTGGGACACAAACATTTTTTCTTCAGTTAAATTCTTCATAATTCTGAAATGTAATATAATTATTTGTTTCTAGATGGTTACAAAAACCTTCGGGACAAATATGCATCATTTTAAACATTTGACATGATATGCATAATCCTGGCTGTCGTCAGTTGCTGACATCTAGTCTACGTTAAAATATAAACAAATACGCATGCCAAAAATAAAAAAATAAAACATTTGTAACGAGAGCGTGGGAAAGAAATATTTACTTCCCCAAATACATATCTCTAGTTATGGGCATTTCCATATCGGTGATATAACAACAGCGTATTTCATGGACTGGACGATATAGCTGAATGGAAAGAGCATAATATATTTGGTTTGTTCTCGGCGATCTTTATAATGGTCGTCGTACACAAAATTAAATATAAAGCCATATACACAATGTCCCACACAGAGAAATTACAGCATATGCAACGACAAAAAGTGTGTTAGAATGAAGAATATTACTTGTAATATTACCAAATGTAAATCTGCACTTTCGCATTTTCTCTACAAACCAAGTGGTTTTTCCTGTAAAACCTACCGCTGTGGAAAAGCGACGTCCTTCTCTTGGCTTTACAATACAACTACTTCGTAAATCTATCTCCTGACGTCATTAACCGGCTACCAACGTGATTCTCATTAATATCTCAATAAAAGGGAGAGAATCGCTATTTGTATTGCAATAAAGTGTTCTTAGAAAATGAATGGAAAACCTTAAGTCAATCTGGATAGAAAGACCGAGTAAACAGGAACAAGCGAAATACAGCGACAGTGGACCGTAAAATATTAGGATACAAGTGAAACATATGAAATGACTTGCTTATAGTACCTAAAATACATGCCATAAAAGAATAGGTGTATATTGAACAACTTTAGAATGCAGAAGTCGGAAGTTGAGAAACTGCAATAATAATGAGAATGTGACGAATAGTTTCAGATTTGTATTTTTTTTTAAATAATGCACCAGACTCCATTACGAAATTACGTAAATGCATGAAATGTAAAAAATTGTTTAAGATAGATTCGCGAAATTATTCTGTAATTTACATTCACTTACATTTAGAGATCATTGCAAGCAAAATATATGTAAAATGCAAAGAAGATTGTATCTTAGGGGATAAAGGTTGACTGCCCACCATATGGGACCATACATCTATGAAATATAAAAACGTATAGATCTTCTGTTACCGATGATGTTTGGAGAGCATTGCAATGAAAATATATATAGAATACAAAGGAGTTTGCATCTTCACTGATAAATGATGTTTATATATCATATTGGTCAATATATATATGGAATATAAAAGCGTATAGATCTGTGACAGAGGATGTTTAATGATCATAGCAATCAAAATATATATATGGAAGCAAATAAGACTGGATCTTAGATGATAAACAATATATAATGCAGAGGTAGCATAGCGGATGATTTCAGTGGATCCATCTTCATAACATGGCCTTATAAACCAGATGCAGATGTATGCCAGCTCGCATGGACAATCATCTTAGTGAGCCACGTAACCAGCTAATAACCCGGATGTTGATGGATAGAAAATTGACAAGTTTTCGTTCACATATTAAAATGACAACGAGTGTTAGTTGACATCACAAAGCTGGCAACGACTGTTCTTGATCCCATTGTACGAATGCATTTGCCCCCCTAAAGCGCTATCCTTGGTCCTATTTGGTGTTTAATTTTCATTAACGAACGACCTGATAACATCTGATATCAATTTGGTATCAATGCAGATGACAGAAGCATTCATTCCTGTCTCGATAGTAAGTCTGTTTACTTCGATACGGTCAGATTGGCGGGTGATTTCAACAACGTCCTGTTGTTAGCAGGGGCAAAGAATGGCTTGTTAATTTTAACGCCTCCAAAACAAAACTTCTCTCTATTTGACCGGAAATAATACAAGAACAGTGCTCCTTTCACTGGAACAAAAAATGCGATATTTATGATTAGAATGATACCGGGAAGAATAACAGAAATGCAGAAGAATGGTTTCTTCGTAGATTACGCAAAAGACATTTAACTATTTACGCCAGAAGTTTCTGTTTAAACAGCTAGGAAAATTAGATGTATTCCGAAATTATCATACACTCATACAGAAATTATAGTGGAAGAAAAGCGCCTGTATAAAGTTAGAAAAGAAAATATGTTGATAAGCATAAATATGAATGTCTATAAGACAAGTACGTGTTCTTCTCTGCACATCTCGTTTATCACTACACCGAAGTTATCCTGAGGGAACTGGAGATGTTACCATTACTTATTATCGGGTGGTGCAATCTTAGCAATATAAAATAAACTGATGAAACTGTCTGTATGTCATTAGGAAATGTAGCAGACCCCATAGACAAAGTAGCAAAAGAAAGCGAGGAAAAAGTGACTAACCATCGAATATATGAAGACAGAAAATATTGTTGCTAGCAAGAGGACAAGTCCAAGATGCAAACTGCAGATGTTAAAATATCTGGGAAATGCTTTAACAGAAAATGGAATTCCGATGCCAAAATATATATATTCACTGGATTAGCGAAAGATGAGGAAGAAAAGCTAAAGTAACAGGACGATTGTTGCATGGCTATGCGACTGCATTATTTTTCAATGTTTCGTGATGTCAACTAACACCCGTTGCCACTTTTGTAATGTCAGTGAACACTCGTTTTCAATTTTGTGATGGGGACTAACACTCGTTACAACTTTGTGATGTCATCGAACACGCATTCCCATTTTTGTGACGTCAGCAAAAATTCGTTGCCACTTTTGTGATGTCAACGAACACTTGTTACCATTTTTGTGATGTCAATGAACACTAATTGTCAATTTTGTGATATCAACGAACACTCGTTGTCACTTTTGTGATGATAACGAACAGTCATTGTCATCATGCTCGAGACTTTATAATCGCAGATACAACTATAGTACGCCATTGAACAATTTAAGTGTCCATGCTCGATCACTGGCTCAATAAATATCTTTGATAATATTTGCTTGAATAGCAACCCATGTAGTGATCCGAATAGAGACGTAGTAATAGAATTGGCGGTTCGTATATAAGAGGATAGAGTAAAATTAAAATATGTAGTAAAAAATAGATTAAAAATCCATATAGAAATATTCAGTTGGACGTCACGTCACATCCTAATTATGCGTTACATTATACGTTAGATCTATGGTCACGTAGTCTACTTATTTTAATAATGGGATCGACTGTGTTTGCTTATAATTTTTAGTTTCCTATATAACACAATGCAAATTAATCTTGCCACAGATGAAGAGAAAATCTAAAAGAATTGTGGTTCTATGAAGGGATACTGCAAATTGGACGGACCAGTAAAATAAGGAAACAAAAAAAATTATTTGGACACATAATAAGGACGGAGAATTTTGAAATCTTAAGTCTCACAGAGCATATCGAAGGCAAAATATAGAAACTGTCCATATCTATCTGACAAGCTTGTGTAAATGGATATAAAAACGGGGGCAGAGCTTGGCAAAGGGAGAAACGTCACTAAATTCCACATGTGATAGGAAATTTTGGAGAACCATCGTCACTCACGTCTTCAACACATATGGTGCACAGAAGAAGATTAAATCCGACCAATCTTCGGCAAAACGCGGGAAAAATGTTAAAATAATTAATGCGACATTATCGATTAAACCCCATTTCCAATTCGTCTGAATATGGGAGGTGTTGGTGAATTTTTCAGAGGGTGTCCTCTATTATTAAATCACTACTGATAATAGGGAATCCAAAAAATGACATCCATTCTTCTGTGCATTTTCATTTAAAATTATTCTTATTCCACAAAATATGTGTTTATTATATAGATAAATATATTTAGCAAAAGATGATTTCATTTTTAACTTTCTAGCATCTAAATTCTTTAATAGACATGATCCTAATATATATATATATATATATATATATATATATATATATATATATATATATATATATATATAAAATTATTCACACAAAACTAATGCAAAGGTTAATGATTTAAATGGCGAGACATCCATCATCGCAAACAATTCAAATAGTACACAAAACCTCCAGATCCGTTATGAATGAATTGATCCTTGTTTATATAAATTTCTGCCGTATTAGTTGTTATTTTTTTACAAGCTTTCGTCTGTTCCTACAGACATCTTCAGGTATATAATAGATGTTGTTCTTGTTTTTTTTCTCTTAGTAATAAGAGGACATCGAAAATATATGTGTCGTATCCGAAATGCTATTGAAAAAATAGATATTGTTTTTACTACGCGCAAAAACGCTGAGTTTGATTTTAAATTTCTTTTTTTTTTTTTGTTGCATTTATACCAAATTATTTTTTGAACAAATTATAATAAATTTTTGATAGTCAAAGTGGCATGAACTATATTCATATATTTACAGTAATTGATTGAATTTTTGAAAAACAATTTAAATAAAAATCCATATGAATTTTCGGTAGAAAATTATATATATCAGAAATTTATATATATATATATATATATAACAAATATTTTGTATATAATTATTTGCGATATGGATATTTAAAATCATTAACCTATTATTTTATGAATAATTCATGTTTTGTAAATTGATTGCATTTAAAATTTAAATAACTGATCCATGTGCGACTTTTTGGTTAATAAGTGCACATTACTGTAATTATTGAACAATATAGTTCATGCCACTTTGACAGTAAAATTTACCAGTAAAATAATTTGTTCATACCATATTTGGTATAAACGCAAACACTTTAAAAAAGAAATTTAAAATCAAACTCAGCGTTGCTTTGGCGCGTTCAAAAACCAATATCTCATTTTCAATAGCATTTTCGGATACAATAATAATATATTTTCGATGTCCTCTTATTACTAAGAAAAAAACAAGAACAACATCTATTATATACCTGAAGATGTCTGTAGGAACAGACGAAAGAATAGTTCATTGTAGTAAAAAATAACAACTAATACGGCAGAAATTTATATAAACAAGGATCAATTCATTCATAACGGATCTGGAGGTTTTTGTGTACTATTTGAATTGTTTGCGAGATGGATGTCTCGCCATTTAAATCATTAACCTTTTTTGCATTAGTTTTGTGAATAATTCATGTATTTGTAAATTGATTGCACGTTTATTGTATATATATATATATATATATATATATATATATATATATATATATATATATATATATAGATTTTAGGTTTTAAAACAACAACAAGCCGAACAAAAAGTACGTAAAAACTTGTCACCAAAAACAATATTACTTCGACATGAAAACAATAGACAAAACCAAAAATCCTCAAATTATACATCAAACAGTTGAAACCCAACCTAAATCCATTCAATTATTTATCTCTACAAAAACTCTTAAATGTCTATAATCGAAGCCATCGGTTTATACCAACGGCTTTCCATAAAACATGTATTTTCCAATTCACTCTCGATTATAGATTGGTCATTATTCTGACGTCATGAGATGTGGTGATTTTCGTAAGTGTCTTATATGCACGTTGTTATCGTTGCTTAAAAATCATCTATGTAAACATCGGCAGACTATCATCACTGTCTTGTCCGTCTATTGCTTAATATTTTGTAATTGACATCTTTTGATAATGGCTTAAATAAGCCGAAAGTTTAGATTGTATTAAAAAAATGGATCAATATTGTGAATTTTTTTCTTCGTTCAACGATAATGTTATTAAAATTATCAGATGTTACAAAAAAAAATATAAAAAATAATAGACAACACCTGTCTATATTATTTAATGAAACGTGTATCAATATATATATATATATATATATATATATATATATATATATATATATATATGTGTGTGTGTGTGTGTGTGTGTGTGTGTTACTTGCTGCACTTGTGTTTGTGCGTGTGTTTCTTATTTTATCTTTGAGTTTACAGGAATATTAAATATTGTGGATTTATTGTTTAGTTTAAATGGCTGCATGATTAATTCGTTTTGTACGTCTTATCAAACCTTTGCAGTTTATTTGAAGCAAGAAGATATTTTAGATTGGTGATGATAATGGTTTATTAATACAAGCTTTAGTAATTGGGGTAGAAGTAGTGGATTAATAATTTTCCCAATGGTATTTGCATGTAAGTTAATATAACAAACATCGCAGAATCTGGAATTCGACTTTCTAACTGACAATTGTTGAGCCATTATAATTTACACTACCTACACATTCAGGCTTCCAGAACCTTTTATTCCCAAGCAATCACTCACCTGGGACTGACCAGGCTCGACGTTGCCTAACCTCGGCGATCGTTAGATCGTGAGTCTTGTTAAAAAACAATAAGTCTTGATACTAAGCAATAAGAGAAAATAAAGTTGGCTATAGAATTCATTGATGCTTTACAAATTATTTTAAGTTTAAGATATGAAAAAATAAGAAGATAATCGTTTTAAAGAAGATCGTAACTAAAGAACATGCATTCTTCAAAAGGTTGACTTGATTCTGGCGTATGGCTATGTTTTCTAACTGAATTAAGCATGCAGGATCAGATGTTTGTTTCTCCTACAAAGACGGAGAAAGATACCAACATTACCGAAGAGTATATTGTACTTTTTTAAGGCACATGATTGCACTTGTCTGTAACCGTAATTGTGACACCTTAGGACACAAAGCCTAGATGAAAATATGTGTATCCATAAAATATCGTTTTATTCATTCTACTACACATATATGCTTATGTAAGGAGTGTGGAAGATTAATGTAGATACATATTAATATTGTATATATACTCATATCTTTGC
>CAHIKZ030001771.1:47500-87500 GCA_903632075.3 Acanthosepion pharaonis | reverse complement strand
TCTTTCTTTCTTTCTTTCATTCTTTTATTAGTCCTTTTTTTCTTTATTTCTTTCTTCCTTTCATTCTTTCCTTCTGCCTTTCTTTCAATAAGAGTGATACGAATGTTACAGATGTTTTGACTTAACCAAAACCATAACTTCAAATAAGCTTCCCTAGGCAGAGATTTGTAAAATATATATTGACTTGCTTCTTCTAATTTTTTAATTGTTTCACTCCATGTAAGGCTATAATGTTACTAGGTCTCAGGGTGTTACAAGGAGTGAAAGAGAATGAGAAGACTTTATTGAGGAGGGGCGAGGGAGAGGAGAGTAAAGGAGCAGGTTTCACCACAGAAGATGCCGATGGACATTGCATTTGAATTTTTGAAGATTGTAGGCGCCAGGGAAGCAAGAATTCGGAAGGCATTTCCACAGGTGAGAAGTGCGCGAAAAGACATTGTTAGAACATAAGTGACGATTGCGTCAAGCTAGTTCAACCGTAATACGGTGAAAATTTATCAACACACACACACACACACACACACATATATATACATATATATATATATATATATAAAGAAAAATATGGAAGAACAAAAATCTGAATATGCAAGTATGCTGTTGTAATGTTGTTTCAATGTCGACATCAGACGTTTCCGTCTAGTAGACTCTGAAACAACATTAAAACAGCATACTTGAAATATTCGGATTTTTGTTTTTCCATATTTTTCTTCATACTGTTGGATCTGTATCCACATATTTGCTTACATACATATATATATATATATATATATATATATATATATATATATATATATATATATATATATATATATTTTTGGATTGATGTGAGTTTTGTGACCTGGGTTTCACGCTTTGCGATCGTCAGACAAACTGAATGTGTGTGTAAAAAATTAATCAGTTTGTCTGACGATCGCAAAAGCGTGAAACCCAGGGTCACAAACTCACATCAATCCAACCAACCAATATATATATATATATATATATATATATATATATATACATACATATATATATATATATATATATATATATATATATATATATATATATATATATATATATATAAAATGATCAATTTTAACCCTAGAATACTAACCATGGGTATATAGTACCCAGCGCAAATTTTCCTATTTTTAATTACAATTTTCAGTACCTGATTTTCTTACCTAAATAATATTTTTCTGTTCCTGGTAATGTTAACTCAAAGTACAAAGTTTGAAGTCTGTGCATGCAAAATATTTCAAATAAATATTTATATTAATTTTTTTTTATATTTTTAATATTGGGTATGATATACCCATGGTTAGTAGTTGTGTAACTTTAATTGATGGTTAGTGTTCTAGGTTTAATGATCAACTTTTCTAAATTAAGAATAATACTTATCAGACAAGGAGAAATTTCGGTCAGAAGTTTAGTTTCAGCTTAGTTCATCTCAGAAGAAAATTACAATAACTATGGTAAAAGCTTTCGACTATCTTCAGTTATTAAGAGACAATGGGAGAGTTTTGTATAACTAGTGAGTTACAACACTCTTTGCCTCCGTTACAATACTCACACGTTCCGATGAACCTCAAACATATTGACACTGCAGTCAATCCCAAGTGAATTCAATATTCAGATCATGTGTTTTGTCCGGTATCTCGAATAGTAATGCATGTTGGTCAACGGGGGAAAAATATTTTCAGTTTATTGTGTTAAATATTTTTATTATGATTGTTATGTATAAAATGTATAAAGTAAAACAAAAAAAAATAAGTGCAGCATTTTTCATTCATGTTAAATTTTAACGTCTGAGACAACTTTGAAACTTTTGATATATCATCGATTTTTTTTTCTTATTTAAACTTCCTCCCCAAAAATGTTTAAAATTCATTAATCAATTTTTAATTAGGTGTGGAAAAGTTGCTATAAAGATTTAGCTTAAGTTATCCAACAGATAAACTTAACAGGAATGTATCAGTTAAACATGTCCCAAATATGAATATCATATTGCCAGCATATGTAAAGTAATATCAGATATTATATGAAATGGATATCTGATTTAGTCTCACATGAATATTCAATACAGGAACATTCATTACAAGTCAATCGTCGTTTCTTCTACGTACCAGAAACTTTGAATAAAGACTCTCCACAAGATATTTTATTCACTGTCTGTCAAAGTCAAACATTTTAAAGAAAGACACTTTTTTAGCCTCTCAGAAGGATATCTAAGAACATTCTTTGCCTACAATTACAAATACTATTATTATCTGTCTATATTTCTGAGATGAGGTATTATGTACACTATTTACATTAATCGGACTATTATCATCTTTCTTGTCATATTTATCACAATGTTTTGCCCGTTGTACGCTCCAACCTTCAGGTGGTTGGAATGTCGAACTTAACCCCTTATTTCGCTCACTAGGGGTATACTGTTCTAGTTCCATGTGCCATTTCTAATGGATGTCAGTTACAAGTTGTCTCCTGTTAATTCACCTCAAGTTCTACACTGCCTTAACCAGTTATTGAACTCACAACTCTTTGGGTCCTGTCACTGGATTTAACGAACGCCTTTATCTACTGTGCCATGTATCCTTAAGGAGTTGAAGAGGTGAATTAACAGGATATATCTGATAACTGACATCCGTTAGACATGGAACGTGGAACTAGAACAGTCTACACTAGCGAGCGAAATAAGGGGATCAGTTCGACATTTCAACCACCTGAAGAAGGCGGGATCGTACACGGCCGAAACGTTGTGATAAATATGGCAACAAAGATGAGGACAATAGTCCGAATAATGTAAATAGTGTATTATTAATATTTACCCCGTCTCAGATTCAGCTCTCTGAGATCTTTGCAGTAAACCTTGGTAATATCAAATTTATACTATCACAGTCATTCGCTACTTGAATTGCCCCTCTTATCATGTCGAGAGAATTTTTCAGATTCATGAAAAATCTTGGCATTCTGAAGGCTGTTGGTTCAGATAGAGTCTCTTTTATTTACAGTATTTACATTGTCCGAACTGAAGTTATCCATATTCGTATTCTTCATGTTATATACGTTTGAATTTTGAACCGATCCCTTTATTTCGTCCACTCGGTTAGATTATTCTAGTTCCACGTGTCATGTCTTTTCTGGTTGCAAGACTTAAGGAATGAGCTCATATTCTAGAGCACAAAAATCTCTTAGCCGGTTAAGCATAGACATAAATACAATATGGAAACCAGTAATACAGATTATTCGAGAAAAAAACAACACTAAAAACGAATTGGAGTATGAGCTCTGGTAAAAAACGGTTACTGAGACATTACTGAGACAAAAATGAATTCCCAAAGAACACATGGATAAGTGGATAAAAGAGTTGGTTAAAGTAATCCAATGATTTTACACAAAGAGTTATGAGTTCAATACCTGGACACAGCACAGTTGGAGAGTTGAGTTAGTAAAGGGATATAACTGAGATATACAAAAAAGTTATGGAACAAGAAAGGTCGTGGAACTAGAACAATCTACGCCAGTAGACGAATTAAAGTGTTCGATTCTAAATTCCAAAGTATATCACCTGAAGAAGCCCGGAGTGTACAACGACCGAAACATCGTGAGTCTCTATCTATAAAAGGCAGTGTATGTGTGTGTGTGCGCGCGCGCGTGTGCGTGCGTGTGTGTGTGTGTGTGCGCGTGCGCGTGTATGTGTTTGTGTGTGTGCGTGCGTGTGTGTGTGTGTGTGTGTGTGTGTGTGTGTGTGTGTGTGTTTGTGTTTAACGAGTGCACGGCCGCAATTTTCGTCAGATTTGCACCAAAATTTACATGCACATGCTCCAAGTTAGCGGGAAGGCCAAGACCGACTTTGCATTTCCCAGCTCACATCTATAGTGGAAAATATCGATTTTTCATGCTTCTACGGCAGTTTTCATGTAGTTTGCGGCCATTTTGTACTGGCCAGAGTGAGCGCTTATAGCTGGCTGCCACGGATAGGCAGGAAGTTTCTATTGACCAACGTGAGAGCCAACAACTGACTGGCACGAATTTTAAATCTGCATGGCACTTTACTCCAATTGGCTCATCCGCCTGCTTAAACTCAACGTTGATGCTGATTCTGCAGAACTGGGTTGGGTGTGAAAAAGTATTTGTTGTTAACATTCTTTTTTCATTCGTTTTTTTTTTTTAGTTACGAGTCCTTTTTTAAAGCTGATCGTTTTGTGTTCATTTTGTTTAGTTCTTTTTTCGTAACAGATTTAATGTTTAGTACAGAGCAGAAAAAAATTCCCAGTATGAGATAGGCAAGAAGTAAGGCATGTAGCAACGTCAGCACGACAAAGGGCACTCCTTTAAATGCAAGTAAGGGCAAAAATATTTTAAATCAAGTGATAGCGATTGCTGTATGAATCGTACGATGTTTGAATCAAGGAGGGACAACGCCGGGCCATGCTGCTAGTATGACAATACAGATGAGGGCAACAGTTGGAAAAATGTAAGTAGTTACAATATATCAGATCAGATATATAGACGTTGTTGTAAAGATGCTTAAGTGAAAGTTATTTGCAAACATGCCAACGAATTTTAACCTAAGGAGAAAAGTTTGAACATTCAGAAAAGGTTGTCTGTTGTGTGCTCTGTTTTCAAGAACACTGTCGCAATATCGTCACTCAAGGCTCTTCTTACCCCAAACGGAACGCGTATATACTTTCAATCGAAATGCTGGAAAATAGTTGGCTACTTGCATCATACCCGGCTCCTGTCATGATTTACGTTTAGTTTGATTTGGTTTATTTTGTCTAACGGCATATCAATCTCAATGGGTTATCTAATGCCGACAAGATTTTCAGGATAGGTTCATCTGAATAGAATATGTATTCTTTGTAAGAAATTAGTTTATACATCAGGTTTCATTCACGTATTTTCGTAAAGTGTCTCTGTCGAGAGAGAACTGTATTGCTGGTAATATTTTTTATTTTTTATACTTTTACTAAAAAAAAATCCATGTTCATACTTTCATAGTGTTTTGACCCCAGTTTTGGGGCTAACTATTTACCCATAGTTGGGACTGTAACAATGCTACCACCCCGGATCAAGGCGGACCTGGGAACACCAGCAATTAATAGATGGCACCATGCTCCTCAAAATCCCCTGATCAGAGGTTTGATGTCGGATGTAGATTATCTTCATACCCAGGACGTGATTTATATTTAAAAGAATCAGTTTGGAACATAAATGAAATATATGAAATATTCGAAGCCTATCGCTACCCTATCGCTATATCTGTGGTCGATATTCAGATGAGCTTTACTATGTAGCTCCATCAATTCCGAATTTTCCATCTAGTACTCACCCGTTATACGGACGCGTATTCGAATTACGTATATTTTCCCCGCATTCGAGTTGTAAAGAATTATCCCGGGAACTACTAATTTTAGGAACAAAGTCCTCCCTCAGAACTACAATCTTAACGTGCTACAATTTTAAATTGCCCACTGAGTGTCAAAATTACCAATCCTTCTTTCCTTATTATACATTATTTTAATTGCAATTATCGATTTTACATTCTAAGGATATAGTGTTCTTTCAAACTCCTTCAATTGTCATGGGAATGGCGATAAACTCCATCCGGCAACAATGCCTCTGATTGAGAGATTGAATTTTTTGAGGAGCGTTGAACCATCTCTCAACTGCTATAATTCTCAAATCCACTCTGAACCGGGGTGTTAACCCCTGTTGGGGTTTCAGCTAAGGGTAAATAATGACCCCCCCCAAAAAAAAAGCAACAGTCCGTTTTTAGAAGAAAATGACGGACAATACATTTTCATAGCAAAATCCCAATGAATTAAACATAAAGAAAAAATTATAATACATATTTATAATAATAAAGGGTGTTTCATTAAGACGGATCAAAATCATCAGTAAATAAATCAGTGTTATTGGTGAATTTTTTTTCATTTCTCTATTGGATCATGTTATTTAAGTCATGACAATTATGTGCGAAAAATAATATCGCCAAGACTGCGGTGACAAACCTCCATTCAATGGTAAAAATTTCTGCGTAAAGAATCGATCTCACAAGTATGCTTTATTATATCACCCTTCAGTTGAATTGTTGTTGGCTTGTTGGCATAGATCTTACTTTTTAGAAATAAATTTAAAGGTGTCAAGACGCACGATCGTTGAGGCCAATTGACTTCGCTATTTCGACAGATGATGCGATCTGGAAACTTCTCTTGCATTGGCTGTGTGGAAAGTGGCGCCGCCCTGATGGGACCACAAATATTCGTCATCCATAGCATTCAATTCGAATTGAAATTGCCGAAGACTTAGGTTGTTAAATCTGAAAATAAAAAATGTAAAAAAAAATCATTAGCCGCTTAAGTTTAATTCACATTGAAATTCGGTTCAAATTATTGGAACAACGTTTATTACCAACAATATATTTTATGACCGACAAACTTTATATCTAAAAGTCATACTTTTATCCTGATAGTATAAAATTATATAAAATATATGTAGTTGAAGGCAAAAAATATACCTACAATTTGTCATTAAATAACCAATAGAGATTGATATATAGATGTATGTATACCTGGGCAGTGGTATTCGAGGATACACGTCTATTAGGGCGGCTAGCCAATCCCTAGTCCTGACGCTTGAATTTGTCTTTATTCAACATCCACAAAGCCCACCAGTTGCTTATACCGCAACTCTAGTTACAGTTTCTGGGAAAGAGTGTGTTATCTAGCAAGGCCAACACGCTCAAGCCCTCGGCTACCATTTTAGCACAGATATCGACGGCCCCCAAGGATTCCGTCTACTCAATTTTACTCACAAGGCATTTTCCAACGTTGCCGCACACTGGAATCGTCCTCTCCATTCCGATAGCATCAGGGAGTCTCCTGAAAAATCGACTATGGTGAAATTCGAACCCGAGTCTCATAGTCAGAATGCAAACGTTCTAACGACTCGGCCACGTGCACAAGAGATGTATATACCGCTAAACAACATCAACCAACCGATTTGCCTTCAAAATTCTACGTTCCCCATCCTCAGTAGTATTTAGTAAAACCATAATGCTCTTGCATCAAGTCTACTCATCTTTTTTGAACAAATTGTCCAGCATTCACTGCTCTTTGAAAAACCTCCTTTAAATACCTGCATTAAAAAAGCTTTCTATGCACCACTCTACGAAACACAGCCGAATAAATATTTATGTCGCTTAATAGAGATAACTTAGGTCTAAGAAATCAGAGCGTTTGCCAAGGAATCGACGCATTATCTTGGCAATGACAAGGAAGATATTCACCTTATTTAGTACCCCGTACCAAAATTTAATATCCATTTAAGAATAATAAAATTGAAAATTAGAATGTGTAAAAGGAATCGACCGTTTTTCTCTTTACGCTTGACATATTCATTTATTCGCTGTCCAGAAGAAACTCCGAATGATACGAGATTTTACACGAGATTTTACACGAGATTTTGCATCTGCTTTATTTTCCGTCCGGTCAATTACATTATTTGAGTGAGAAAGACCTTATATTTCAGCTTTCGTTCTTGCAAGGAAAGCAGCTGTCATATTACAATAAGTTCACACCCGATATCTTCTCCTCCATAATTGTTTAATTTTCATCCAGCACAATCATTCTTAAAATTCTAACCTAAACGCCTGCAACCGGAAGTTAAAACCCCCATGAAATACTTGGCAAAAACTTCTATTTCCTGTAGGTTATGAAGCAGCTTCCTGCATTTTAACGGAATCCCGACTACGATACCAACTACCGGTCTTCAAAATTCCTCCAAGCCAGGACCTTAATTGTTCATTTCGCAAAATTGATATCTTTAAATCATCACGATTCGGCTAGGAGCCAGTGATTTCTTTCCCTCTAAAATTTTAATGAAATTTTACAATACGACAACTAATATTGAAAAGTTATGGAAAGAAAATCATTGTCTTAATCAGTTAAGGCTGTTACTGTCTGACGTGAAAAAAGGTCTTTCCTGAACTTAAGATGAAATAAAGACGCCAATACTTCAAATAATCAAGTTCTATAATTTATGGAAGATTACTCTTTTGCATAACACAACTTTCACCGTTTTTAATTCCTCCTGAAATGACTAAATGATTCTAGAATTGGTTTTTGATAATCTTATTAGCGGTACAAAATTTTACAACATCAATAAAAACGGTCATATTTAAAAATAAAAACTGCCAAGAAAAGGAAAATCACATTTACCTTTGTTGGTAAGAATTTTGAAACAAAAAACTAAAAAAACATGGTATGAAATGACAAGTAATCTATATACGATCATCAGAGGTCGATCGAGATAAATAAGAAATTTTACACATTTCTGCATACCCAATATAAAAGAGCATGAGGAATTAAAATACAACCGTTCGTCCTGGATATGACGATAAACTACATCAGGCAGCAATGCCTCTGACCGAGAGGTTTTGCGGAAGGTGGTACCACATATTAAATGCTTTTGTTCCCAGATGCACTCTGACCTAGAGTAGTAGCAGCTGTTAGGGTCCTAGCTATGGGCAAATAGTTAAAACGCAAGCTGGGATCAAAACATTATGAGAGTATAAAATTACATTTTTATAGTAAAAATACCATCATTACATTTTCATTGTAAAAAAAGCAAAATTAGCAGCAATGTATTTTGCAAAGTATAAAAAAACAAACATTACAAGCAACACAGTTCTGTAAAGAAAAAGAAAAAAATATTATCAGCAATATATTTTTGTAAAACAAATATTACCAGGAACATATTTTTGTAAAAGAAATTACTTAATAATGCTGCCAATAAAGTTAATTTCAGCATTAAATGATCCATACGGTGTTATGCCGCTAAACACACGAAAGGAATACATCCGTCTCAATAATATATTAGGACTACTATATTTTTTTCAGTAAACGACCATGTTACACAAAATCAAGCATTCTTTTAACACAGATTTTTTTTTGTATTTAATAAAAAAGAAGTTTTGGATTCCAGAAATATGATAGAATGATGCTAGAATGCGCTCTAAATGTTTTTTTTTTCGTTTTTAGAAATGCGCGGCAATGATGCTAGAATGTGACACCCACAATGCAGAGAAATGAAGCACAATATGCTTAGTTGCTTTTAGAAGACATTTCGTGAGTGTTCGACACAGATATGCAAATCGTGTGGCCCACCCATTTTAATAAACGATTGTACATGTTGATTCCCTTTTATACAAGTGGAGTGGTCCTACCTGTATGCTCAGTATAACACTGATATTTAAATTCATATATATGTATATATATATATATGAAGAAGAATACAGAAAAAACAAACAAAAATCTGAATATGCAATTATGTAGTATTAATGTTAATATAAAGTCGACGTCGGACGTTTCGGTCTATTTAAGACCATCTTCATGGACATTTTTGTTTAAACATAATTAACATTAGAACTTATAAAAATTTAACACAAAAGACGATGGACATAAGAGCCCAACTAATCCAAACAGATAACTGAAATTTTTATACAAGATCAGCGTTCCATTTAAATATGATCACGTAGTCGTCACGTGGGCGATGTTGTTAAAACGTATTCGAAGATGATTTCGAAATATTAAAATATTAAAAAGTCGATTGAAAAATTTTGTATAAACAGTTCAAGAAATCTCTTCCGTTGATGTCGGAATACGTAGTGATCAATAGGTTCTTATATCTTCAACAAGCTTGAAGTCCTTCCCGTTACAAAGCAAATCAAAAATGATTTATATAAACGATGGAACAGTTCTAAAAACAGTTCGATAAAGAAAAAATTCCTTAGGATGAAACAATAGATTCTTATATTCTTTCCAATTCAATTTAAGTCTTCCACGTTATAAAGAAAATTCAGGTTTGTATTTTTAACATGAGAATATTTATATTAAATCATATTTAAAATAATTATAATGCATATTCAGATTTTGTTTCTTTTTATTTTCTATCTATTTTCTTCATACTGTCGGATCTATATCCATATATTTGTGTTTACACACACAATATATATATTTCATATATATATATATATATATTTTTATATATATATATATATATATTAAATTAAAATAATCCGACAAACTTAATATATGGACCCTTAATGTCTTTTTTAATTTAACTAATATTCGCTCTGTTTTTAAATTGAGCTCTTTGGATTACTTTCTCCTAACTATTATCCATCCAGATTACCAAACATTTGTCCATTTCATAGACTATATATATATATATATATATATATATATATATATATATGGAGAGAGAGAGAGAGAGAGAAGAGAAGAGAAGAGATAGAGAGAATTATCTGGATTATTTGCAAGCCGAATAAGATTAGCACCATTTCAAAATAAATGGGAAAATTAGTATTTAAAAAATTATACAAATACGCCCACCTATATTAGTATACCTCAATATTTTGTTGTATTATAAATGCGGGAAAAAAACTTGTTTTTGTCTTTCTGTCATATTCTTTTTTGTTAATAATGAAACTTTTTACCATTTATAATTTTTTTGCAGACAGTCCGTTTGAGATCTGAAGGAGACTTTTTTATCTCATTCTGGCGCCAATCTTGTTCAGAAATTTCTAAACTCTCAAGTTCATACAACTTCTTTCAAAAATCAATGGTTAAAATCAACGGTTAAAATCAACGGTTAAATCAATGGTCAAAATCGCTTTCAGCAAAGGAAACTCGTAGGTCTCGGCGAGGACGAATGTTTTTTTTTTCAAATCTTCTGGAGTGGCGCTGCATAATCCTGGACAAAGAACTGAACAAAAAGAACAGAAAGGACATCAATAGGAGTTTCAATAGCAGTAACAACGACAATTTATGGACAAGACAAATCGAATCTCAAGATAATGACAAAATCAAATGAACAATAGAATCTAAGACGGAGAGTTTTGGTTGTTTGAATAGTAGAATTTATAAAGGGAAAATGATTTTGGGATAATTAAAAAATATAGAAAAGGTTTTTATTTGCGTTACATTTAAATTTTTGAAATTGTATTTGGCAGGGAAGCAAGGAATTGGAAGTGAGTTCCAAAGACCAGGAGTCCGAGAATAGAAACTGCTAGAAGAGAAGAGGCGGTTGTTTCTAATAAAGTTCAACAGTCAATGGTGATATTCCGTATTGCTGATCTAGTAATTACGCATTCACAGAATATCAAACAATCCAAAATGATGTTTTTTGAATGCCGGGTCGGGATCGACCAAATTTCATACTCTTTGAATTTTATCAAGGATTTTAGAGTTCCAGACGATATATGGAAAAATATTCAAAGCGCGATGTTGACATTCCACATTAATAGAAACAAACGATTAGGAAAAAAACAAACAAACATAAATACAGGAAAGTCCAAAAATTGTTACGGAATTTGAAAAACCTTATTCCCTGGTCAAAAAAAGGTTTTTAACATTTTATAAATTTTATCCACCAATGGTACTGGCTGCTCGATTAATTAACAACGAATATTTCTTTATAAAGAAACGATTAATATTTCTGTTCTGTAGAAAATTAATATTTCGTTTTTCTCTTTTGATGGACATCAATCCTAATCGTCCATAGAAATTAAAATCATTTTTTATAAATTTTATTGTATATTTGACAAAATATATATATATATTCGAGTATTTTTCTATATATCATATAATCTCAGATTCCTAAAGACTTAGAAGATTATGTAATGGCTGATTTCCTATTAGGTATTTGACAAATTCATTTTGATTTTGCAATGAGATTAGAACAAGAATATTCAAAGTTTTTTAATCAAGAGGAAAAAAGATCCCACCTGAGATATCCTTCTAGGACAGAATAACAAGTAGCAAAACACAACAATATTCTCGGGAATATGGGAAAAATGAAACCATATTTTTTAGACCTTTATAATATATATATATTTTATTGTTCGCAATTTAATGTATTTATTTTTGACAATCACAGTTAAACAAAGGAAAAAAACGTGTCGATTACTTAACGATTCTGTGAGAAGTTATGGAAGGACTATAACCAAGATTTAGAGTAAAGGATAAAAAAAACTACTATAATAAAATAAAAAATAACATGTCTAAATTAAAAAATTATAGTAAATATGATAAAACTAAATTTAAAAATCTTCTTGTATGGGAGAAAAAGAATTAAGTATTTGGACCTTCAATAAGTACTCGCTGATTTTTAATAAATTAATCTTTTATTTAAACGTATAAAAGTCCTGAAAGAAACATTTCCACTGAAGATATTGTCCATTGTATATATATAACGTTTTTCCATCATTTAAACAACATTTCAATACCGCACCGTGTAAATATATATATATTTTGGCATCTTCATAATAATATAAATATGATCATAGGTATGCGCCATCGATCGGAACAAGTGATAATCGGACGGGGCAATGTCTAACCCTATACGGCGGGTAAATCTCCCATTTAAAGGACACAAGTTATTGTTATTTAAATATATACACGTTTTGATCGCCGGTCACTATAAGAGACAAGAAAACTTAAACTTTTCACTGTCTTTGAATCACTGTTCAAACATGTTCCAAAAAGACGTCGTTCGATGGACCTTAATTTACTTTTTCGCCAATTCATACGACAGACTATCAAATGTCCCTGCTTTTGAATCATTCGTAATGATTTCAGGACTTTCGAATGTGTTGTGTGATCAACTCGTAATGATTTTGCAAGAGCAGCTTGCGCCTGACATGAGTCTTAAAGAAGCAATTCCTCCAATTCTTCGTCTTCAAGTGAGTTCAATCACACGAGCGTTTATTATCCTTCAATCAAAATTATTATTTTGAAATTTTTTTTTCTTTCTGCATTTTGTTTCCGACAGAGCATAGTCGCCGTAAGACTCAACAAGAATTCTGTGTGCTTCAGCTGCAGATTTCATTTGAATAACGTAGTGCAGTAAAATTCCCCGCAAATACACTTGGCACGATATCCGACATGTTTAACGCTATAAAAAAAAACTAAGTTGTTCGGAGAAATGACATACACTGAATTTCAACCTTGCATATAGTCCTTCCTTATACATACGTTACCATCTGAAACTAGATGTGGGAATGCTATCTGTTGGAAAACAGCGAGATCTTATTTAAGGTCCAATATTAGTGAGATGATAATGACAGAATTGTGATAAGACTTCGTATATAAGAAATGAAGAAATATATTATAATAAACGAATCATAATTTCTTACGTCCTGAAAAGACATGATAAATAAGAGACCGATTTTTTCATTTTCTTTCATTTTTGGTAATAATTTGGGAATAATATTTTTAAAAAGCTAAAATATATACAAATGATATGGGTCCAATAGATAAATAAAACAATGAACTCTTCAATACACTACTGATTTACGCCTCTCAAGAGAGAGGGTTTAATCGAATCGAGTCGATAGCATTTTAATGAAGACCAGACTGACAGTCATAATAAACACCTTTAAAATCTTGTAAATATAATTCGGTAAAATATACCTTCGTAATTCTACTCTTGTGTTCGTGTTGTTCTTTCTCTGTCCTAACCTGGACCATAACAAAAGGGAATCAATAATTTGCCACTATTAACCCTATTATGACAATAAATATTGATCTGTCTCATTCGTTCCGATTTTAAATAAAAATATGATAAATCATTCGAATCAATATGTGAGGCACCATGCATCGCAGCGAGCTGAAAAGAAATATGCATAAATATATGATTTGTTTTTTACGGGTTATCACCCATTTAATAATTATTTGAGGCTGAAAAAATATTTCGGGGTTAAGAATAATTCTTTTACATTCAAGCGATCTGGGAGAAAGAAAGAAAAGAAAAAAAGAAAAAAAAAAAAAAAAATAATAATACGAAAACCCGGTCATAAGCGAATAAACACACGCTCGATTGATACATAACAGATGTCAAAAAATATCTAGGTCAAAGCACCTGACCTACTTCCGTGTCCACGAAAAATGGGAGTTTGTTATCAATTGGTTGAAGAAATAAATTTTAGGGACAATGAAAAAAATATTGATAATAACAAAAAAAGGGTGTCATTAGATGATAAAAGTCAGGGGATGGGGAAGTTTATCTAAGGATATACAAAACAAACCATTAATACGAAAAACCAGACAATTTCTAGAATTGAAAATGGAGCCACACAAGGTGATGTCGAGAATTTTTTTTTATATAATTAAGATTTTTTGTTATCAAGCCCGAGCGAAAAAAAAAATATTTTTTTTAGTTCAGAAAAACGCCACCCAGTCTGGGAAATCCCTTTTCTTAGATCGTATCCAATTAGCGATAAACTGTTTGACAAATACCGCGTGTAAAAGAAACCAAGAGCGTCATTTCGGTCACGTACGAAAAGGGCAATTTAAATTTTTGTTTTTTAAGCAAGGTGTTTCTTCCCCCAGAACAAAGCCACGGATTGTCCACGCCCGATTAAAGACGTCACGAAGGAAGGAGGAAAGATACCGACCAGAGACTCATTGGCCGAAGGCGGTCACATGATACATGAAGGAGGAGGAAAGACACCCGACCAGGACCCCATTGGCCGAGAGAGGTCACATGATGTGCGAGGGAGGAGGAAAGATGCCCGACCAGGACCCCATTGGTCGAGAGCGGTCACATGACATACGAAGGGGAAGCGTGGGGAGGCAGCGGGTATACGCCCCCTAATCAGGCATAATAAGGCAATTAGGAAGGAACCCTGAAAGACCCAGTTACCGAAAGTGGAAAATCCGACAGAAATCAGAAATAAGAATGGAGTTTGGATACGTATTTAGAATTATCAAGAAAACCCTGGCGCCAACAGACCCACCCCAGTTTTGGCTGCATCAATAAAAGCGAGACCCCAACCGACAGAAAGATGAGTGAACAATAATTCAGACTCTGAAGAGAAGCCACGGACGAAGAGTTAGTTGAGAGAGAAATCAGCCGTGAACGACAGGTAGAGATCAGCGCCCAGTGTTGAAACCAAAACACACCCCGAAATGCAAATTTCTAGAGAGCAGGCAACTCGAAGCCTTAAAGTTGTATGGTAGAAGCGTGGTGCCACAGTCCACAGAACGGGTCGGGAGGTAGGAATAATCTTGTGTAACGAACAATTAGATATAAAAAGTTGTTACCTTTTTTTCTTCAATATTTTTTTGACCTTGTGAGTTTTTATTTTTTTCTTGTGTGTTATCACCCCCGTTGGGGATGGAGTCGCGGGCTGCACCTCACAAGGGACGGAAGAAGATTATTGGCATTGTTGATTGGCCATCAGTGGTGTCATGAAGTACGACCTTTGGAGTGAGCGCCACGCGTTTCTGTCCAGGCCATTCTGTCTGCTAGAGGTTAGCTAGAGGAGGGAAGAGCTGAACTTAGTAAGAAATTATGAAATAATTGAGTGATGAGTCGAGCGAGACTGAGTGGTTGTGAAGAATAACAACAAGAGAATTTTGTTACCTTTCAGGAATGATCAAGATGAAAGGGTTGATGATGACGATGATGGTGGTAGCCACGCTGATGGTGACGATGGCAGAAGCTGGGAAAAAACAGCCGAAACACCATTTTTAAAAAACCGAGCGAAGTAATAATAACCAGGTCTAAGTGGTTGATCACATTCGTGATAGATTTGAACCCGTATGAGTCGCTACTAAATAAGTTAGGAAACGAGCTAACGCAACTGGATGCAGCCCGGTTGAAAGTAGGACAAGATTATCCCAAGCAAAAAGGGTATCTTAGTTTATTGCACTCACTAGAATCAGAAGCCACTATGATAGAGGCTCAATGGAGGGACATGCAAAACTACCTGAAGGGAATAGAGTTACTGCAGACGCGGGAAAGAAGATCAGTAGTTCCGATTGTGGGAAAGGCGTTGAGTGTCCTGTTTGGAACAGTGACTGAAGATGACGTTAAATTCATAAGAAGGAAACTGGGAGAAGTGGAGGTAAACCAGAGGACGCTTGCTCAGGTGGCAAGGGAGAGTGTGACAATATTAAATGTGACTAGGTTAGAAGTGGCCAAAAATAGAGCCAGAATCAATTGGTTAATAGACAACTTGGCGAGGTTGAGACAAGAGGTAATTAATAATACAGAAACTGTAATGATCGAATTACAGGAAATGTGCGGATTCATGCAAAAATATTTCCAACTGATGACAATTACGAATAAGGTGCGACAAACTAGTCAGTCGTTGACGACCTTGCTGGAACATGTGAGAGCGCAATTAGACATGCTGTCATTAGGACACCTCTCCCCAAGCATAGTAAACCCGGGTCACCTAAGGGAAGCGCTACTCGGAATACAGGCCGAGTTACCCCACCATTTAAGGTTGCCAGTGGACCCCACCAAAGAATTGTGGAAATATTATAATGCACTAGGATGTGTGACGTTGTTAGAAAATAGGCGACTATTGGTTGTGATATCTGTTCCTTTGTTAGATAGCGAGAGTACATTCGAGATATACCAGGTTATAAACTTACCCATTCCCTACCCCAGAAGAGATCAAAGGTTTGGGAATGATAGCAAGGTACAAGGTGGAAGCAGACTACATAGCTTTTAAATTCGGGGAGAACGAAATTATGTTGCTATCAGCTGAAGAAGCTGGAAGGTGTAGAGATGATACCCTAGGGACTTGTACCTCGTTAAGCCCTATCTATAAAACTGGTAACCGCAGAATGTGCATACTAGAATTGTTTAAAGGGAAGGGGGAAGGAATCAAAAGAACCTGCCAAGTGGAGGTATTAACAAACACGGCATTACCACAAGCTATCAGTGTTTCAGACGGGGTGTGGGCAGTAGCCACACAGAAACCTATCAGCTTGTCTAGGTTATGTGGGGGAGAGTCCACAAGGACATTAAGAATAAGGCCACCGTTATCCCTGTTAACGCTACTCATGGGATGTTCGGCGGTTGGAATATCCATTTCCTTACCCCCCTATTACCAGGAAGAAGAAAGATATGAAGATAAAGATTCAATCATAGAGATGATTGGTAGAGGTTTAGTCAATTGTACAGAATTGTGGGAGCCGATAGTGAAGGGATTCTCTAATGTTACCTTAAATAAAATGCCAGTATTAATGAAGCCGATAGAAAAGATCGATATGGATCAATTGAGAGACAAGTTAAGTGCGTTGGGAAACGAAGGTGTGGCTTGGGAAGACGATGAGCAGATCGCGATAAGTTGGTCAATAGTGATGGGTACATTCCTAGTTATAGCCATCAGGGGTGTATTAATATGGAAGGTTAAGAGTAAGAGGAGATTAATATGTTCTAAACAGTCTAATGAGCATGCAGCAACTCGAGAGGGAAATGCCGAGCAGTGTTCCTTACTCATAAAACTATGGCGAAGAAATTGCTGAAAGACCAACGGAGGAGGCTAGCGTGAAGCCACCACGTGCAGCGGAAAAAACCTCCCACAGCGGAGAGGAAAACATTGACCAAGAAGAACAAACCATAGTAACCACATCTGCACCCACAGACACACGCACATATTACTTTTGCATGTAAAAAAAAAAAAAAATGAAAAGAACATTACCTTGCATGTAGAACAAAAGAAGACGAAAAGAACATTACTTTTGCATGTAGAACAAAAGAAGATGAAAAGAACATTACCTTGCATGTAGAACAAAAGAAGCCGAAAAGAACATTACTTTTGCATGTAGAACAAAAGAAGATGAAAGAAGAACATTACATTTGCATGTAGAACAGAAGAAGATGAAAAGAACAATACAATTGCATGTAGAACAGAAGAAGATGAAAAGGAACACAACATATGCATGTAGAACAAAAGAAGTTAAAAGAGAACATTACACTGCATGTAAGAAAGTAGTATAGAATTGCATGAGACAAATGCATGGTGCATGTTAAATGATGTATTGGGGTTTAGGTGTCATTTACGAGTAAATGACAAATCGGTTAGGGGAGGATTGTGGCACAATGCATCGCAGCGAGCTGAAAAGAAATATGCATAAATATATGATTTGTTTTTTACGGGTTATCACCCATTTAATAATTATTTAGGGCCAAAAAAATACTCCGGGTTTTAATAATAATTCTTTCTTTACGTTCAAGTGATCTGGGAGAAAAAAGAAAAGAAGAAGAAAAAGAAAGAAAAAAGAAAAAATATAATACGAAAAACCCGGTCATAAGCGAATAAACACACGCTCGATTGATACATAACAGATGTTGGTCAAGCACCAAGACCTACTTCCGTGTCCACGAAAAAATGGGAGTTTGTTATCAATTTGGTTGAAGAAATAAAGTTTAGAGACAATGGAAAAAAAAAATATGATAGGTAACAGGTGGGGAGTTTATCTAAGGATATACAGGCAAACCATTAATACGAAAACCCAGACAATCCACAGAATTGAAAATGGAGCCACACAAGGTGATGTTAGAGAATGTTTTTTTTTATATAATTAAGATTTTTGTTATCAAGCTCCGAGCGAAAGAAAAAAAATGAAATATTTTTGTTGCGTTCAGAAAAACGCCACCCAGTCTGGGAAATCCCTTTCTTAGATCGTATCCAATTAGCGATAAACTGTTTGACAAATACCGCGTGTAAAAGAAACCGAGAGCGTCATTTCGGTCACGTACGAAAAGGGCAATTTAAATTTTTGTTTCTTTAAGCAAGGTGTTTCTTCCCCCAGAACAAAGCCACGGATTGTCCACGCCCGATTAAAGACGTCACGAAGGAAGGAGGAAAGATACCGACCAGAGACTCATTGGCCGAAGGCGGTCACATGATACATGAAGGAGGAGGAAAGACACCCGACCAGGACCCCATTGGCCGAGAGAGGTCACATGATGTGCGAGGGAGGAGGAAAGATGCCCGACAAGGACCCCATTGGCCGAGAGCGGTCACATGACATACGAAGGAGCTGGGAAGCGGGTATACGCCCCCAGAGGCACAGTAAGGGAGTAGGAGTGAAAGTAAGTTACCGAAAATGGAAAATCCCTAAACAGAAATAAGAAGGGTTGATACGTATTTAGAATTATCAAGAAAAACTTGGCGCCGACAGACCCACCCCAGTTTTGACTGCGTCAATAAAAGCGAGACCCCAACCGACAGAAATCAGTTGCAGCCACGGACGGCGAGAGAGATCAGCCGCATCTACTGTTTGTAGCAGGTAGAGATCAGCGCCCAGTGTTGAAACCAAACCACAATATATAAAATGCAAATTTCTCAGAGAGAGCAGGCAACTCTAAGCCTTAAAGTTGCCTGGAGAAGCGTGGTGCCACAGTCCACAGAACGGGTCGGGAGGTAGGAATAATCTTGTTCCCGAGCATTTTAGATATAAAAAATTTGTTACCTTTTTTTCTTCAATATTTTTGACCTTGTGAGTTTTTATTTTTCTTGTGTTTATCACCCCCATTGACTCTCAGCTTGCATAACTTGGCCCAATCCCTATTTGATCCCGTCTGTCTAAGATCAAATCACAACGTGGGTAGGCAGACCGGAGATCAGTGCAGTTACCCTGGTAACCAGGCGTTGGAAGCGGGTTGGGAACGCCGAGGCTGGTATCAATCTAACCAAAGGGTTAGAACGTCACATTTGGAGCAGCGAGGAGCGAACGGCTGGCGCCGCGAACGGGATCGAACGACACAGTCGACGCTGCGACCAGGGGGACGACGTCACAATGTAGTTATATCATTAATAAAAGATTAACATTATCAATATTATAGTCGTATTCTACAGTAAACAAATATTTCAACTTTTAAATATATGAGGGAGCATATGCAAATTTCGCAACCTGATATATATGTTATGAAATGGTTTAAAACCCGACATATTTTAATTTGTTTTGCTTAAACGTAATTTATGATGGATATTCGAATTCGAGTAAATCCTGTGTTTATTGAATTAAACAGGATTTTTACTGGCCTGAATATTCGAGAAATCATGTCAGAAAATATGTGTCCTCCGGCAGGATTCGAACCAGCATCCCCTCTAGGTAACCGTCATTAGATCTGAAATACTTACCTGATTCGTAGGACTTCCGGTTACGCAACTACCGAAATTGGGTTTTTATTTAATCTGGTTAATGCAATTAAATAAAAATACTGTTTAATTAAATAAACAGTGTATTTACTCGAATATGAGAACCCATCTGAAATAACATTTCAGCAAAACAAATATATATATATATATATATATATATATATATATATATATTAACTGTGTATATATATATATATATATATAATATATAATTTATTATATATATATATAAATATATATATATATATATATATATATATATATATATATATATATGATTATGTGTGTAATGAAAATGTTTTTTAATGTAATATTTTTTTCAATATAATAACTAGTCATTAGTAGATATAACCATAATGGCCTTGATTGGCACCATTTTAAAATTACACCTTACCAGATGAATGATTTTCTATAGACACAAGACAAAATAATTTGACAGATTTCTCTCCATCCATTTTTAGATCAGATATACTGATTGATTCATTTAACTGCGTCGTACTGTTTCAGATCACGCAGATAATCAATAACTAATACATGGATTGAAAATGGACCAATCAAGTAACTGTAAAAGGAATTAAACAATGCTTATATCACCTAGAACGCCGTTCTGAAGGATACATCAGCTGTCTTGCATATGACAATGAACTACATCCGCGTCCTTGGTAAGACGATAAACTACGTCCAGCAGCAAGGCATCTGATCAAGAGGTTTTGAGGAACGTGGAACCAGCTCTTAATTGTTGGTGTTTCCAGGTCCACCCTGACCCACGGTGGTAGCACCTGTTAGGGTCCCAGCTATCGGCAAATAGTTGACCTCACAGACTGACTCAAAACACTATGAAAATTTAAAAATGGATTTTAATATCAGAAACACTTTTTAAAAAAATAGTATCAGCAATAAATATTTGAAAAAAGAAAATATTACCAGGAATAAAAAAAAAATCTTGTCTCCATTAAATAACACATTGAGGTTAATATGCCACAAAACAAACGAAACTATACATTTTCATTTTAAATATTACTAACTATACATTTAAAAAAAAAAAATTTTGTCGGCATTAAATAACCCCTTGGCGTTGATATGCCGTAAAACAAAACAAACCAAACTGAAGGATATTAAGTTGTTTCTTATACTATCGTTTTTGCAATGCACAGCACAATTCCTACTAACGGTAGATAGTCATGATGTAAGGATTTTCTAAGAGAATGTAAGAAATGTATATTTTGAGAATAATTAGGACCGATTACCAGTAGCCTTTTACCTTTCATTAAGGTCGGAAAATAACAAGCTGTTGCGCAAAAGATACTGCCTGAGAGAACCTTCCTCTTTACAAAGGGAATGGATATTGTGGCACCATTTACGAGGCAGAGAAAGGAAAAGAAAGAAAAGAAGGCAGAAAGAGAGGCGAGACGAATCGTGGGTGATAAGCAGATACACACACACGGCTAAGAGACAATGAACATATTGATAAGTAACAAATGGCGAAAAGGGTGTCATTACAATGACAGGGAAATTCTGAGTAAAAAGAAAGGGAAAGAAAGAAAGAATCAGATGTGTTTTGATAACGGCTGTGTTATCTAGACAAACGGCTGGTCGACTGGCCATGTTCGCCAAATAAAATTCAAAATGAAAAAAATTATTTGATAGGACAAAACACGATAAAACAGGGTCTTTGGGTAGATATGAAAAAATTAAAAACCACACAAGAGTGTCCACTGACCGATTTTTTTTCGACGAAACAACTTTGGCCTGCGATAATAAAAATTATGTTATCAGAAATATGTACCGAAGGAAAATGATTGGGGACCCAGAAGTTTTTTTTCTTCTTCCTTGGAGGCGACAGACTACACTGAAACTTTATAGATATTTCTTTTTGAGACCGTGTTAAGAAGACCACCCATTTTGATAATTAGCAAAAAATAAAAAATTAAAAAAACCACGTGTAGAACAAGAGTTGTCATATTGTCCGTTTGCGGCTAGAAAAATGATAACGGCGATTAATGCAGAAGAAAAAGGAAAAAGAAGAGATAATTTTTTTTAGTTAAGCAAGATATTTTTTTTCCCGAAACAAAGCCGCGGATTCGTTCACGCCCGACTAAGACATCATTGGTCAGGTGGTGATCACGTGACGCACGAAGGCGTAGGAAAGATACCCGACTAAGACCTCATTGGCCGAGTGGTGATCACGTGACGCACGAAGAAGGCTGTCGACGCCCCATCCAGAGTATAAGTATGAGAAGCTGCTACGAGGAAGTGGGAGTGAGGAAAGGTTCCCAAAAATGGAAAAAAGAGTGGAAAATCCCAACCAGATATAAAAAAGAGGTGGATATGTATTTAGAATTATCGAGGAACCCCTGACGCCAACAGACCCACCTCGGTTTTGGTCGGCGTCCATAAAAGTTTCCCCAACAGGCAGAAATTCAGTTCAGGCTCCAGCGGAGAGGTGAGTTTCAGAGTTGAGTTCCAGCAGTTCCAGTGAGTTTAGCTGGCCAAAGATTCACGCAAATTCCGGACTCCTCTTCAACCCAAGAACAATTATTTTGAAGAGCGACTTAGATCCAGACCACCGAAATAAGTTTTTTTTGTCGACTTTCGTCCAAGGACACACCGAAAAAACCAATTTCTTAGAGAGCAAAACAACTTGAAGCGTTAAAACTCTCCTAACAGATAACGACGTGTCACAATCCATAGAACGGGTCGGAGATAGATGCAGTCCTATGTATCGAACAACTAGACATAAAGTTTGTTACCTTTTTCTTGATACTTTGAACTTTTTGAGTTTTCATTTTATTTTCTTTCATGCATATTTGTGTGGTATCACCCCCGTTGAACTCAGTTTGCATTACAGCCCCAACCACTGTTTGATCTCGTCTGCCTAAGATCAATTCACAACGTTGGTAGACAGACTGGAGATCAATGCAGTTACCTTTGGTAACCAGGCGTTGGAAGCGAATTGGGAACGACGAGGCTGATATCAAATCTAACCAGATTCCCACCCGAATCACCAAAAGGTTAGAACGTCACATTTGGGTGCCGCGACCGATACCAAGCCAGTTGGTCGTCACAGGACGAGACAACACGACTGACGCGACAGGCGGACGTCACGTTTAGAGCAGCGACACCCGAACGGAGCAGCGAGGAGAACACAGCTGGCGCCGCGGCAAGGACGTCACAATTGGTGCTATTTGGGGACGTCACAACTGGCGTCGTGGTAGATCAGGATAGAACGTCACAGTCGGCGCTGCGACCGGGGGACGACGTCACAATATTTCATACTTTGAATGTAGGGTGCTAGCTCTGTATATGCTGAATTTTCATTAAAATAGACACAATGCTAGAAGCTAGCTGCATTTCAATTTTTTAAAAAATGTTCTAGGGTTTTAAATAATTCATCTAAATATGACCAAACAGGGAATTCTATAGGATTTGGTAGGTGCATTTCCATGAGGTAACAATTCTCCATTTATGTTTTGATTTGAATCAATGTATTTAATTTTTTAGTATTTCAGTCTAATCTTGATATATATATATATATATATATATATATATATATATATATATATATATATATATATTATTCGTGATTTGTTGTTTGTCTTTGTAGCGACCTCCTTTGAGGAGGCCAATCATCAATTAAATCGTTTCTCTGCTGCATGTAAAGCCTTTGGTCTTACAACAGCTTAAGAAAACTGAAGTAGTACCCCAAATTTGTCCTAATCCGAAGCAATTCTCTGGTGAGAAACAAAAACCACCAGTCTACATATTTCCAGAGCGACCATTGGAATTAGAAGAAAAAGAGCTGAACCATGTAAAGTCTTTCATCTATCTTGGTAGCAAATTCAACTACAGTAGAAATCATGCATCGGATTGAGAAGGCTACTAGTGCTTTCGGCAAACTTACCCATCGCTTGTGGAATGAGCGGTGTATTCAACTGGATTCGAAAATTCGGATTTACAGGGCTGATATACTTTTGTACGGCTCACAGTTGTGGACTCAATACGGGTACCATATACTTCTGCTGGATGTTTTCCATAAAAGCTGTCTGCGTGCAATCTATGGAGTTAACCTTCAAGATAGGACATCTAAAGTAGACCTGTTTAACAAGTGTAATATTGGAGGAATCGAGACTTTTATCATAGAGTCTCAGGTACGGTGGACTGGTCATGTCTGATGGTACGATACCCAAGATCCTAATGTACGGCCAGTTAGATCAGGGCTACAATAATTTTGGACGCCCATGGCTAAGATACAAAAACAAGCTTAAAAGAAATTTGTCAGCTGTCAATATATAACATAACATACTTGAGCGCTTAGCCTTGGAACGGGTAGAATAGAGATCAACGTGTTTTAGTGGACTCAACAATTTTCAATCTGCTTCTCGTCTTCAAGAAGCGAGAGCAAGAACTAAAAGGTCAGCCAATCTAACAGTGATCACATCTCACAATTTTCACACTTGCTCCATATGTGGTCTCCTTTCTAAATCACTAACAGGTCTTAAGTGCCACTTAAGATTATTGCACAAAATTTCATAACTGAATCAATTAAGTTGTCAGATCCTCATACGTAGAAAGTGACGGGATAGTCCATTATATATATATATATATATATATATATATATATATATATATATATATATATATATATATAGAGAGAGAGAGATAGATAGATAGATAGATAGATAGATAGATAGATAGATAGATTTGAAGAGAATTTATTTAAGCATTTCACTCCAAGCAAGGCGGGTGTGTCATTAGCACGCAAGGGGTTAGAGAGATTGGGAGCAAGAGTAAAGAGACGTGATAGAGGAAAGGATAAAGAAAACCACCTGGAATTAAATCAAGGCATCTGGAGAAGTCGATTGACATTACATTTGAATATTTTAAGACTATAAGTGTTAGGGAAACAAGTAAGAAGAAGCGAGTTCCACGGACGGAAAATGCGAAAAATGAAGCTATTGGCGTAGAAGAGGCGGCTGTATTTAACCGTTTCGACAGTGAAAGGGTGGGACTGAGATGCCAACCTAGTAACACGCTTAAGTTCATACAGTTTGGGAATCAGAGAAAATAGCTCGTCGGAGCAGTTATTGTGACATTATTTGTAGAAAAGCCAGAGGGAAGCAACGGCATGTCTGGGAGAGTGACTGTAGGCGCGATGGCAGACGAAGACCAACTACACTGCATATCCATCTCTTAGATAGATAGATAGATAGATAGATAGATAGATAGATAGATAGATAGATAGATAGATAGATAGATAGATAATGTATAGGTTGAGATAGATAGATAGATAGATAATGAATAGGCTTGGATAGATAGATAGATAGATAGATAGATAGATAGATAGATAGATAGATAGATATGAAGACAATGAGATAGACATATATGAAGTAGATAGATAAATAGATAGATATGCAGAGTGAAAATGTCAAATCACGTATGGTAGTTAAAAAAATAAAGGCAAAAAAATTTGTCACAACCATTTCAAAGGGTTATATGTACACTAAATGGTTCAGTGACAACCTTACTAAAGTCTCCAGATTGAAATAACATTACAAGAATTTTGAGACATTTAAAAATTATGAGTATGTTTGGCTCCTGAATAATATTTGCATACTTTGGAATTGCTGAGGCTTCTTGTCAGTATATCTCTGGCATTGATTACCGGGTAATATGAAATAGTTATATAAAATCAACTGTTTTGAGAGAGAGAGAATATCTGCGAGCAAGAGAAACATCTTTGCCAATGTTTCCAGTTCAACGCAGGTGTTTGAACTTAGTATATCCTTGCCTCTGGTATAATTACTGAACCACTTGGCTTCCATCCCTGAGTAAAAGATTTAATCAAATTTTATGATTCATCTAGTGAAATATCAATCAGAAAAAAAATATTGTCCGTTCCCAGTGATCTTTTTATTAGAAGCGATAATCGGAGGGTGGAAAAGTTGAAAGAAAAGCGTGCCTTCAGGGGAGGTAATAAATGATAACTTAATATAGTTTACTCTAGTCCAAAACATTGCCAGATATGAATTAATTAACTGTTGAATAAACGCCATCTGAATTGGAGAAAACTGATTTCATTTTTTGTTGTTGTTGTTGTTGTTGTTCGTGGGCGTGGTGAATAGATTTATATTTCAAAATACGTTCTTCTGTCTCTCTTCTAAACTTGCCGTAAAACGCACACTAATACAAACGTTTGCCGACATCAAAGGGAATAGAGATTTGGCCATTGGCTTTTTGTAAGATAAGAAGGAAATAAGGCCATTATAAAGGAGGGTAATTCGAAGCCAATAAAATGGAGTTTTTTAAACGTTTGATTTACTTACGATGAGTTTTTTTTTCATTTTTTTCTTATTATTATTTAAAAAATGACTTTCTTAGTATATTTATTTAGATAGATGCTGAATGAAAGATATCATTTTTAGGTCTGAATAACTGATTGTGAAGTTATCTGAGTAGAAAAAAATCCACTTACTTTGTTATTACGTGTAAGAATGTTTAAGAAGATTATAACGAGAAAAAGAAAAATATCAATAAAGACATAAAATTAAATAAATCAAACAATTTATTTAAAGTTAAATTTGTTTAACATTAATTTATTTAAGAATAAGTTTCATGAAAACAATTTATTCAAAATTAATGAAGGCGGCATGAAAATTGGTAAAACATGATTAATATCCTTAATGTTAAAATAAAATTTATTTAACATTGAATACAGTTAAAGTTAGAATTAATTTATTTAACATAAATAATGTTAAAACAAAATTATTTTACATTAAATTTATTAAACATTAATTTATTTAAAATGAATTCTCATGAAAACGATTTATTCAACAATAATAAAGGCAGCATGACAATATTAAAAGTTGATTAAGATCATTAAAGTTAAAACTTTTTTTTTGGGGGGGGGTTACGTAAACGCAATTATTAGACTCACTAAATAATGCGTCAAAAGGATAGATTATAAATGAGTTGCTTATAATTTGCTTCTTCATTATCTTACATATGATGTGATTGCTAAACAGTATCATGTCAATTAAAAATTGATTATATAGCATTGGTTATATAAAACTGGTAATATAAAATTGATTATTTAACATTATATATAACACTGGTTAAATAACATGTTATATAATATGGGTTATATTTCATTATAAAATTGGTTATATAAGATAATATGTAACATTCGTAATATAACATTATGTATATCATGTGTTATATAACATGGATTATATTACGTTATAACATTGGTTATATAACATTATATATAACATTGGTAATATAACATTATGTACATCATGTGTTATATACCATGGGTTATATTACGTTATAACATTGGTTATATAAAATTATATATAACATTGGTAATATAACATTATGTATACCATGGGTTATATAAAATTGGTTATGTCACATTGGTTATATATCAAGGGTTATATAACATTGTTTTTGGAAGATAATTAACAGTGTATCAATTATTGAACAAGCAATCAACTGCGCGATGGCTACCTTATCTTCATTGCTGGGGAAGATCCTGAATTTAAAAAAAAAAGGACGCGTCCTTTTAATTTCAAAATATTTTATAGAACAACCACATACATGTTCTAAAAAGCAGTCATCATATAACACGCGCAGTTTCTATTCCTCTCTCTTATTCTGTTCATATCTATCTATCAAGTCAGTTAGCTATCAAATTCTGTTCATCTGATTATGTTCTGATCTATCTCTCTCTCTCTCTATCTATATATATATATATATATCGTATTCACTTTATATAGGGTCAACGACGAAAGTATTCGTACACCCATTAGTTTGGATTATTTGTATTCATTTCTGAGAAGTTAATGCCCATTTGATATCAGTTTTTTTATTTGATTAATAAGCACAAAAAATATAAAACTCAACTATCAGAACAATAGGTTAAATGCAACAAATTTGACCGGCGAATTATACTAAATAGGAAAAGACAAAATTATTCGTGCACAAGAAAATATCGTTTTAAATTGATTGATTCGTGTAAATATAATTAATTAACATAACTATTTTATCTGTGAAGCCTTCTAGACTCTTACTTCAGTAGATGTTTTGTGATAAATTCCAGCATAGAAAATCCCGTGGTTGATAATGTCACCATTGTCATTTTTAACTTAACAACACGATGGGGAAGGGTTAGGGACTTAACATTGATTTGAGACAGAGAATAATTAACTTCCACAATCTGGAAATACTTTCAGTATATTTTAAACTGGTTAGCTATCCCTAAATTAACGATACAATCCATTATAAAGAAGTTTAAACACTTTGCCTGTCGTGGAAGATAACCTAAATGGTCACCGAGAACTACAGGAAAACTGTGTCGCGAATTTAATATCAACTCAAGAGTTGTTTTGAAACATGTCGCCAAAAGTTTGGAGACGATGGGTATCAGCGTAAATACTCGCACAATGCAACATTGTTTAAATAGAAATGTTTTGTATGGAAAGTGATCACAACGAACCCCTCTTCACAAACCATGTCACATTGTTGATCGGTTAAATTTTGTCAAAATGTTCTTGGACAAAGAAAGTTGCTATTGGGAACAAGTACTATGGAGTGAAAAAACAAAAAAAATAGCTTTTTGGATATAATGATATACAGAAGATTTGGCGCAATAGATGCGATGCTTTTCTTTCCTATATATAAATGCTTTCACAGAGGCATCATTAAAACATGGATACGGCTTGATGATGTTTTAGTTCAAGGGGGACTGGACCATTAACTGCAATGAAAGGAATAATGAAATCTGCAGATATTATCACAATTATGGATGAATATCTATTCTCTCAGGGCAAGTCTTCATCTAGGTCGGTGATTTACTTTCCAGCAACACAATGGAAATCTCAAATATACATCTAAATGAGTGACTGCGTAGCTTCAGAAAAAGAAGATAACATTTTTACCATTTCCTTCAATAAGTCCTGACTGGAATCCTATTGAAAATCTATGGCAAAAATTCGAATAAATTGGCGGTCACCAAATAGCATTCAGGAATTAAAACATATAACCATTGAAGATTGGAAGAAAATTCCAGAAAAGACTTGTTCAAATATCATCAAAAACTTTAGAAAACGGTTGCAAGAAGTTTTAAAGATGAGACGCCGTGATATTCAGTATTAATATTGTGAAAATTGTTAAATCTTTTCTATTTTTCATGCTGTAGGGAAAATTTTGTATTTTCAAATTTTGCATAATTCGCTTGTCAAATTGGTTGTATCGAACAACATTTTCTGAAAACTGAGTTTTATATTTCTTTTTCCCTTTTTTTTTTACCAACATAAAATACCTGGCATCATACAGACATTAGTTTCTCAGAAATGGATAAAATATTCAAAATTGATAGGTGTACGGATAATTTCGTCGTTGACTGTATTTCTATCACATTCTATTCATATCTATCTATCTATCTAGTTAGCATGTTGATCTCAATGCATGGATGAAAATAGTATCATTATCTTGTCTTTTTTCCAAAATTGTCAGCGTGTTGTATATAATTAAACAATTTATAATAATAATAATAATAATAATAATAATAGTAATAATAAAAGAGCAACCTTCATTGCTGATGCGAAAATGTTCTTACCTTGGTTGTCATAAGCGGTGACGCTAACACATCATGAAATCTGTGTACCAACGTCTATTTTTCAAAAGATCGTTTTTGGTCGGGCTGAGTACTTTTCAGAATCTTCTACACGAATCCATTGAAAGTTTTCCTCAATTTGTCCAGTGTGTTTTTCCTGTATCTTACAGTTATCTGAGCATACGGTATAAAAAATCAGAACTTCACGCAGTTTTTATATTCGGATAGAGTTACAGTTTACTTGAAGACAGGTGAAATATAAATATATATTTATTTGTGCCGGGAACTCAGTGGAGATGGATGCTTTTAGGTCAGGATGCGTACCTTGTTTCCTTTAGATTATCGGCTGTCTGGGCTCCTCAAACGATATTTGTGCCCAAAACCAGATGACATTTTTGCGGAGGTGCCAGACTGGTTTTGATGCTACTTTGTTTGAGCAGGTTATTTATGTGATCGTCTAACTACGGGACATGTGAGTCAACTTGTATACTGACTACGCAGAAGAGTAACGATAAAATACTTGAAGTAATTTATTTCTATAATAATGAACATGAGGGCTTAGTAAACATCAATATTCAAGCAATTTCGGCTGGAATTATTAACTGCCGTTACTGCATTAAGTAATGAACAGGATTTGAAGAGACGGAAGATGTAGATTAACGTGTTACTTGCATTGATGAAGTTCATAGTTGAAAGCTGATGTAATGAATATGCGTACACCTGGGTTCCCCTTCACAGTAATATTATTGGCTGGTGTCAGCCATAAATACAGACTGATGTGGAGGTACAGTGGCGACGCCTATTGGCTACGACTGTTGTCTTCGCCTATTGCCTACCACTACGACGAGGACGAGTTCATTAAAGTTACCTGCTAGATTGTCCTACTCGGTTACAGAAGTCCATAACCACTTTGCTACTTCGAACAAATATATTCCTTTCCGGGACTTATCAAAAGGGAAACGAGAAACAGAAGAGGCTCTCAGAGATGAACTTGCGGATATATCTAGCAAATTTAACAGTAAAACGATGAAACTAAACTGCCAATTAGGCTGAAATTCATAATGACATGGTAAAAAGAAGCAACGCACATCAGAACAATTACTATGAAGATATACTTCGGAGGGAATGCAATTGACGCCGAGATGCCAGATAAGAAACAATAATATTGCAGACTGGATTTCTAGATGCATGGCAGATGTACCAGAGATATTGAAGAAACGGATTCAGTGTAGAACCATGATTGACCATGCCTTGAAAATACATAGCATCAGTTAATTAAATGTAGATTACGCTTAAAATTATGAAGCCAATGTACAAAAGAGGAAAGATTAACAGAACGATTGCCATGAAAACATTTACAGAAAATACACTAGGAAGCTATGGTACGGCGGGAGGAATGCGATTGAGGTCGAGATGCCAGATATGGGACACTAACATTGCTGATTCTTCTTTGGATATCTAAATGTGTAGCAGAAAAGCCAGAAAAGAATAAAAAAAAGGAAGCTAGGTGATAAAATGTGATTATTGCGGAAATGCCAGATCAGGACCGAGAACTTTGCAGATTAGTCGTTAGATTATGTCAAGTATTTCTAGATACGTACCAGAAACAGTAGAGATGATAGAGAAACGGAATCAGTAGTGAAACATGATTGTCTATGTCCTGGAGTCACTTATTCTAAGAAAAAAAATAATTAAATGAGGACGACTTCCAAACAAATGATTAAACATTAATTTAATTTTTCATGCTTAAAATATTGTATGCAAAAAATCAAAGATTTTCGAGAAGTGTCTTAACACGAAATTTGAAGACAAAGAAATTTATCATGTTTTTAATCAAGTAGAATGTTTCTATATATAATTAGTTTTTGGTAGATATAATAGTTACAGAAATAAAATGCAATTTTGCATTACAGTTTCATATTTGACTTCATATACCGACTGGAAAACAAAGACTGAATAAAAGATTCAATTTTTGAAGTAATTATCACATTTTGCATTTAATGTTTTCATTTGCGTGGTAAATGAAAACCTTGATATTCCTTATTACTTATTCTTTAGTAGGTTAGAAGAAGGATTATATTGAAGAAGCTTTTCTTAGGTTTTTCATACATATAAAAGGTCACTGTGAGCGTTATAAATGATATTCATCTTCAAAGGAGCGGCGGAATTAACTAAAATCAGTTATATTAAGACCCATCAAAATGGAAATACTTTCAAACGAGTGTAGTAACATCCAAAAATTCTTCGAAAAAAAAAATCTAAATATGAACCATGGCAATTTTATCAATTATGCAAGGTGTTGCAGGAAAATCAGACACTTGACAAAAAGTAAACGAAATAGCCAATAAAAACAGAAGTTGTATATGCAGATACCGGACAGTTTTATTTAGCAACAGTTACAGTTACGTACCACATTATTTTTCAATGTAACCGCTACCGTCGGCGACGAGTATCGCAAGCCGGACACGAAATGAATCACACGCTTTGGCGACCATGTGCTTGTCCATATCGGCGAACGCCTCCACGATGGCTGCCTTCAGAGAGTCGACCCTGTATTGGGCGTGCTTGTAGATCTAGGCCTCGATCACGTCCCAGAAGAAATAGTCAAGGGGTTTGCAGTCGGGTGAGGAGGGCGGCCACATGTCTGGCGACCAGTGGTGAGGAACATTGTTGAACAGCCATGCCTGGGTCGTCCTGGCCTTGTGCGAAGGAGCGGAGTCCTACTGGAAGACGCAGATATTCACCACGCTTCTCAGCACCTCCTGGTAGATCTCAGCGGTGACTCTCAGGCCATTTTGAAGGAGAACGGAGGCATGACGTCCCCCTCGCTGGAGATGACGCCAAGAACCATGTCGGAAGAGGGAAACTTCGTATGCTTTCACCTCGATGTCTTTGCAGATCCACCTGTCGTTCTGCCTGTTGCTTGTCTGGTCCTGGATGAAATTCTTTTCCTCAGAGAAGAACCTCAGCACCACGGCGGACCCGTGCTTGAACTCGTTCAGCAAAGTCACCGCCTTGATCTTCCTCGACTCCTTGGAGCCATTCGTGATGACCATGCGGTGTGACTTGCGGTAAAAGGAGTAACCAATGTCCTTCTTGATCGTTCGGCAGATCGTCGACTTGTGACAGCCAATATCAGCGGCGATTTTGGCGTAACTCTGGCTTCCATTTTTGTCTCACTGTCTCCTTGACGGCGGCGACGAAATCGTCGGTCCTAACGGCCGAAGAACGAACGTGGTAAGCCTTTCGTTTGGCAGTAAACTCGCCCTTATTCTTACACTGCGTCCACTTCCTCCAAATGTTCATGACTATGGTCCTCTCGAACCCAAACCAGGCCATCACTTTCGCATGCTTCTACCCGACGCGAAAAGAAGCTACTACCTCTCCTCGGCGTTCATATTCCATCCTGGAAAAGGGTAGAGAGAAAAACGTTAGTTAGTTGTCAAACTGTCTGGTCTCTGCATATACAACTTTTGTTTTTATTGCCTATTTCGTTTTCTTTTTTCTAAAGGGTCGGATTTTGGTGCAACAACCTGTATTAAACAAATAATTTGGAAATTAGAAAAAAATATTTAAAATTGGATACACACATCTGGTCGATGTTATAATAAAACAACAATTTAAAATAATTCCTGCTGCCTATATAGTGATTTTCTAAGCATAGCTTAGATGTGGCACAAGTCCGAAAGTAGGGGGTACTCAGCGAGATTCGAACTCACTAGTCAGTAGTAATTAATCTAGCGAGACAAGCTTACTAACCATTACACCACCACTATGTGCCCTTGATATTCTAAGCGTAGCTTAGATGTGGCACAAGGCCAAAAGTATTGAGGACACTCAGTGTGGATTGAACTCACTATGCAGTTATAGTTTTAGCAAGACAAGCTGGCTAACCATTACATCACGCTGAGATGCGCATTGTGGCCTATATATGTATATAAAGTATCTTTTAAAGTATGTAATATTTATGCGTTAAAGTGATCAATATAAAATGGACACAGGGATCAACACCGTATGCTGATAGTGAGTTTAATATCTGAACGCTATTGTCATGGCGTAAATATTGCGTTTAAGGATTGAAAAGATCGTTAACGTCGGACGTATAAATCAATGGTGAATACCTGTTTCCCGTATCAAACTTCAGACTTTTTTCAAACATTCCATTCCAAAGAAAGCCAAAAACCTGCTAAGACACAAAGGGTTAATATGCGTGAAAGAATATGAAAAAAAAAAAATTAATGTGAGAGGGCAGTAAAAGAACAGCTATTAAGAAGACAGAAGACATTGAATGTTATTGTATTTAAGTTTCTTAAATATCAAAGTTGACTGGAAAGCAAGAAGTCAGAAGAGATTTTAACAAAGAAAAGCGAGAGAAATAATTTCTTAGCATATAACTTATGGTTAAATCTTTCTATTAATTTTGATGAAACCCTGACTCCAGTCAAGAAATACGTAAATTCATAATGTTTAGATACCAATGAGGAAAATTCAGCAGAACAATTACGATGAAAATTTTATAGAAAAAGCACCCTGAAGCTAAGTTATGGAGGCAAGAAAATGATGGAATTCGAGATGCCATGTTAGGGCATATAACATAGCAGATTTTTTTTAAATTCCTAAACTTTAAATACATACCAAAAACACCAGTCCCTGTTTCTGCTTTAAACCAGGAATATGTCATCAAGTATTTTTGTTTGGAATTTTTTTGACTCTGCTTTCTGTATTTTATTTTCTCTTTCATCTTGTTTGTCTAACTGTAATTCTGTTTTTGAATTTTTAGCTTTGCCTCGATAACTGATTATAATTATTGTTAGAATCATGCTAGTAAACACGAATTTTATGGCTAACTGTATATATATCTTTCAAGTCTTATGTTTCTAATCGTCTGTATTCTTTTATATTCAGATTTTGAAATATACACAGAAAGTAAGAATTGGCACGACATTTACATTTTTAAAGATCAAAATTGTCTGGAAAGCAAGAAGCCGGGAAAGAGTTAGACAAGCAAGAATTGCGAGAGAAATAGCTATTTGCATAGAACTTAAGGTGACGTCTAGAAATTTTAACTGTAAAATTATTTGACCTTGTCGACAATCAAGTCAGTCAGTTATGTGCCATGTGTGATACACGCTTTGGCGATCAGGTATCTTTCGATACATGACCGACGAGGCAGTATTTTTCCCGCAGTAGGTTGCCATTTCTTTCTGCGGTAGACCAGTTGACATCCAAGGCTATACGACACGGTCTGTCCTGCTATTTATCCGTAGTTGGGTAGCGAGGGAAGAAGAGGATTATTACTTTTTACAAGGATATTTCTACGTAAGTGAATGTTATGGATTCAACTGAAATGCGAACTCGTTTCTCTGATTCCTACCCATTACTCCACCGTGCTCCAAAGTCAGTTATATGCCATGTATGATACACGCTTAGGCGATCATATATCTTTCGATATATAACTGGCGAGGCAGATTTTTCCCGCAGTAGGTTGCCATTTATTTATGCGGTAGACCAGTTGCCATCCGAAGCTACAGGACCCGGTCTTTCTTGCTATTTACCCATTGCTGGTGGGGGGGGTGAAGAAGAATATTCATACTCTTCCCAAGTATATTAGAACGTACGTCAATGTATTGGATTCGACTGGAATTCGAACTAGGCTTTCCAATTCCTCAATCCGAGACGTTATCCATTCTAATAGTGCCTTTAAATTCGTAAAATATACCTAACAAAGAGGAAATCTCACCAGAACAATTACCATGAAAATATTTATAGAAGCGGCATATGGAAGCTATGTTACATCAGTGGGGAAGTAAATGAAGCCGAGGTGCCTGGTCAGGACCAATGACATTGCATATTCTTCTTTGTATCGTATCAACTACTTAATCTTTTTTATAGCTAGAAAGTAAAAATCACCATGGAATGTTGATTCCTTAATCCACTGTGATTATATCTATTTGGGTACGTATCCCAGATATTGTGTAAAAACTGCCCGGTTCATTTAATGTCATGGTTCTCCGGGGTGCAGGCGTCCGTGGCTATCCAAAGAATCCGTTATTTTATTTTCTGTGAAATGCTGTAATATATCAGGAAGGATAATGGAGTGGTTTCTTGTTGCCTAATTCACAATTTTTAATTCGGATTTTTCATACTTCTGGATTTTTTGACAGTCAATACTCAAGACTGCACAAAAAGTAACTATTTAGTCTATAACCGGGAAGAGAATGCCTGGGTTCCTGTCTTTTCCCAAGAGAATATGTGAGAAAGTAAACGCAACAGACTGAGGTGGAACTCGGCATTCTAATTTTAAACAAACGTGAAGATTGTTCCACTTTCGACTGTGGGGATTATTTTAAACCATATTATATGAAAATATATATGTCTGTATCTCTTTCCATATCTATACGTGTGTTGTGTACACACAATCCAAGTGGGGGAGCGCATTTTCGATTCCTGCCAAAGAGAATAGTTTCTTTATTGGGATCTGTCGAGAAAGCGGACTGATAATCGCACTACACAGAGTTTAAAGGAAATATTAAAAAAATACGCGAAAATTAATTTGAAGAACATATGAATCCATCACACCCCTCCATCTGTAGATTAATAGTAGGTACTCTATTGTGAAAATTAATGCTATTCTCAAAATCATTTGTTAATACAATATTTAATCGCAGAAAAAGATCTTCATTATAATTCAGAATATTTTTTACCTATAAATAACACCCAAAGTGCTGGTAATCCGTAAAAAATCAATCAAACCATTCAGTACTCATTTATTCTACGTCGAGGACTTAAAAGAAGAGATAATGAAATAAATCTCTTGATATTATCATTAACTTTTTCTTTGAGGTATATGTGATATGCGTTTTCATTATTGACGTTGTTGAATATCTTCAATAATGCATTTTCTCTTATTTTGATATAGTTCTTTGTGATTCTGTAGCGCCAGACAAAAAGATATTAAGAAGGATATACTTCGCCAATCCACAAGCTTCATGCGCTCAAGATTATTTTAAGCACTGATCTTAGAAGGCAGTGGCATACATTTGATAGTTTAGATATTTCTAGAAATCTTTGGTGCAATATAAAGCTATTTAAGAACATTACCAGAGGCACGATAGAGTAGTGGATATCAACATGTAATAGGGAATCGGAGAGCCGAGTACCTATTCTAGTCGTATCCAGCACATTCACTTACGTGCTAATATCCTTGGGAAAGGTATGAATCTCACGCCCCCCCCCAGCTATGGGTACATAGCAGGACAGAACGGGTTCTATAGCCTTGGGTGGCAACTGGTCCAGCACAGAAAGAAAAGGCAACCTATTGCGGAAAAAATCTGCCTCGTCATTCATATATCGAAAGATACATGATCAACTAAGCGTGTATCACGCATGGCATGTAAATGGTTGACTAGATTTTTTAAAATGAATGTTTTGATTTCGATCATTCAAAAGAGGCAAATTGTTATGAACAACGGGTATGAGCACTGGTAGAAAATGGTTGCTGAAGACATTAGGTTTATAATACCCAGAAATTCATACACAGATGTCCTGAAAGACATATGGCACAGTGGATAAAAGCGTTGGTTAGATCCCGTGACAGGAAACAAAGGGTGTGAGTTCAATAGGCCGTGGAGGGAAAATTAAGAGGATATAACTGCTAACTGACATCCAGTAAACATGGCAGGTAGAACAGTCTATCCCAGTTAAGTTCGACATTCCAAACACCTGAAGAAGGCCGAAACGTTGTAAAGATGAGGACAATAGTCCGAATAATGTAAATAATGAACGGGTATGCAAATTGGGAAAGCAAATTACTCGCTTTCCCGAGAATGCTGAAAAAGAATTTGGTATAAATGAAGGACATGAATCCATCGTGCAAGAATCAATTACAGAAATTAATATAAGAGAAATAGTGTGACAAAATGTCAGTTATCATAAATAATAATATCATCGTCTACTAAATTATTTTAAAATTATTTTTAAGAGAAAAGTTGCAATATGAGCTCTGGTAAGAAACATGCAATGATAACAGCAAAAAATTGCAATATGAACACTAGTAAAAATGGTTGCTGAAGACATTAGGTTTATAATACCCAGAAATTCATACACGGATGTTATAAAGGACATATGGCAAAGTGATAAAGTCGTTGGTTAGATCCAGTGACAGGACTCAAAGAATGTGAGTTCAATTAAGGCAGTGGAGAACTTTTAGAGATGAAAACAGGGTTTAAATAATGAACGGATATGGAAATTGAAGCGTTTAACATATCCTGAAAAGACTTAATAAATAATGGATGATTCAGTTTTGATCGCGTTGAAAGAAAGGCAAAGATACTTCTTGGTTTCAGTGAGAAAATAAACGAATGAAAGAAAGTGAATATATATTTGTTTAACGGCTGTTTCATTGAAATTGATGATGTAGTGATCTTCAAATCATTGCATTTATACCCACTTCTTATATAACAACTAGTATTTATATTTATTATTGTTATTTCATTTTTTAAATGTTATTAAAAATGTCTAAATTATGAATACAAATATTAAAGTTAGCATAAAAATCCATATAAAATGATATTAAACTGTGATTAATCAAAGTATAATTATTAAGCTGAATTGTTTAACGATGCATTAGGGGAATTTATACGGATATTTCATTATTGTAGAATTCACCATCGGCTTCTTCCATCATTAACTCGAGTATTAAGATTCATCAGAATATCAACATAGAAAAACCGTGAAATTTCCACGGGTTAAAACGAGTAATAATCATTAGGAAAATAATTTTTTAAAAGTCTAAATTATTTATACGAATATTAAAGGTGGCATAATTTATGTAAAGAATCAATATAAAATGATATTAAACTATGGAAAATCAAAGTATAATTAGCTTCAAGCAAATTATTAAATACTAGCTGAATTACCAGCGTCTTGCTGCGTGTCAAACATTATTTTGTAAGAAAATAATGATTGATTTTAAATCATTGATATAATTTGTGGAGAAAAATGATGCATTTCAATATAATTCAATGATATTGCCGATGTAACCTCCATCTAGCTTTCTTCTATTCTTTGGATAGGAGTCATTCCCTTGTTCAAAATAAAATCAAAGAGAAAAAAAATCAATCAGTGGGGTGTGCAAAAACAGCTTGATCTGACCGCTTTGATATGTATTTGATGTAAAACTTGATTGATTGAACTGATGATTAGATTTCAATATTGATATAACAGTTGAATTGTTGCAAGAAATATGTATTGCAGAGAGCTACGCACTTATTTTTACGTAACTTGACGTCCATTTTGTCTCATTTTGATTTTGCCGATGTGATTTCCATCTTCTGGATTTCTCCTTTATTTTAGATAGGAGTCATTCTCTTGTTCGTTTTTAAATTTAATTTAAATGAAAGATAAAAAATTCAAGGGGATTTGTCTCCCTTAAACTACCTCTGATTAAAATGAAATTTACTTGTCGAAGTACCTAGGGGTCAATCCCTGGTTCAAATTTAAATTTAATTTAAATCAAAAGGAAAAAAAAATCTTCTATAGGGGTTGTGCCCCGGGTGACCCCCTTTGATCAAATGAAATATACTTATCAAAGTATCTTAGGGAGCAATCCCTTGTTCAAATTTAAATTTGATTTAAATCAAAGGAAAAAAAAGCGTTTTTAGTAGGGGTTGTGTCCTCGGTGACCCTCTTTGATCAAAATGAAATATACTTATCCAAGTACCCTAGGAGGAATTTCCTTTTCAAATGGAAGTATACTTTATAAAAAGGAAAAAAAAATCAGTCGGAAATTGTACCCCCGCGGGGACCTCCTTTTATCAAAATGAAATATATTTATCCGAGTACCCTGGATAATGTAATTTCAGAATATCTATTGTTATATGTGTATATCTCTAAAACCCTAGGAAGGTTTCGATAACAAACGAACAGACAGATGGATGCTATGACTTTATATATATATATATATATATATATATATATATATATATATATATAGATAGATAGATAGATATATAGATAGATACATACATACATACATATATACATACATACATACATAGAGAGAGAGAGAGATTCAGTCTACAGGTTGTCAAAAAAAAGCAATGAAAGAAAAACTCGGGTCTGGAAACTTTTGTATACACCTAACAAATATGTGTCTAGTCACTATCATCATTAGCAAATTCAGGTAGGAGCAGCTGGTTTCGTCGCTAATGACCCGATCATATAGCATGTAGTACCGGGTTTCATGTCTCCATCAGATGCGTGGCGTGACATGACAAAAATAACAAATAGCGATCAAAAAATGATTTTTTATAATTAAAATTAAAAATTCTCAAAAAGGGCTGGGTGAACATTCTTGTAGGCTAAAAGGCGACCTAGCGCAACGAATAGACTGGACTCAATAGTCAGTACTGTGGGGGTTTTAT
>CAHIKZ030001771.1:7500-42500 GCA_903632075.3 Acanthosepion pharaonis | reverse complement strand
CCATTTTTTATTTTTTATTTTGTTCATGCGCGTTTTTTTTTTTTTTTTTTCATTTCTTAGCTGCACAGTATGGCAGGGTCATTTGGGTACCATCTGTGAGAAGAAGCGAACCATGCCGTAATTGATTCCGCCAGAATTTTGGAAAAAACGGCATGCTGAACTGCTGGGTATTCACGATGGAATCACCAATACGAAAATTTCAGTTTCCTTGCGTGTCAGTCTGAGAACAGTGCATAGTATTCGGAAAGAATTGGATGGGCCTAATTATGATTACGAAGTTATTTGGACAGATCACTAGTGATGGTAACGTTATGCCTCCATTTATCATCCCACAGGTCCTTGAGTCGGAAGTGCTCACTCTACAGAGTGAAATAAATTTGATTATTGTGTGGTTCGAAGTTGAGTGAGACACCAACAAAACTCATTGTGATACCAAAAATGAACCGAAGGAAATGATTATGGCAGCATTTGCCAACTTAAACAAGGAGACCGTAAAGAAGAGACACAGGAGATTTCGAAATTTACTTTAGGCCGTGACTGAAGCCAATGACGGTTTATAAATTTACTCTTTCGTATTTCAAGGTATGTTTGTGTAATTTTGGTAAATATAGTGATTTTCCAAGCGTGTTAAAATGAGATGTCAAAGTTATTTTCATTTTTGCCATATTTAGACTGCAGTGTATATATAAACTATATATATATATATATATATATATATATATATATATATATATATATATATGTGTGTGTGTGTGTGTGTGTGTGTGTGTGTGTGTTGTTTTTTTTGAATTTTTTGACATATCAAAGAAAAATATGCAGTATTATTGAACACTACCTTGATGAAATATAAGCACTTTAGCGTCGCGCAAATACACCCATGAATTGTTACTGAAAAAATATTCGGACAAAATTAGATTTTAAATATAAATTTTATATTTTACTTTTTTATACATCTTCCGGAATAATTTGAAAGTGTTGTATATTTTTCTAACGAAATCGATGAGATAAACCCCCTTTCAGATATATTTTCATTATTTTTTTCTGTTTCTATGATGATCGTCATTTTAGAGTTTATATTCTATCATTCCTTTGAAGTCCTTTAAAAACAAATTGATTTTTATCCGTTTTCTTCAAACATTATAGATGCCTTTTTATATATCAAATCTGCAATTATTTTTTTAATATTTTGTTAGTCTTTTTCTATAGAATTTTAACAGGACAACCTGTTAGTAAATCTACTCCTTTATATGACACGCATATTAATTGCGTGTAAGTGATTATTAAAAAAAAACAGAATAGAAGTGCAAATGAAGCAGATATAAATAACTGTCGTGAGCAAGTAAATTGTTAAGTAATAAAAAAAAAACAGGTTTGCAGTTATATCGTATATTAAACAGTAAGTACACTAGATGAGTATTACTAGCGCTCAATCTATTCAGTGTTTCCCGAAGTCTTCTGTCCTACTAATCTTGTAGTAGGTGGAAGAGTCGAATATAGACTACTAGCAGTACAGCCCGGCGTTGCCCGGGGATGTAACAGTAAGAGATAGATCAAGTATCGACCATCATTAATAATGAAAAATGAAATTGAAAAAGGTTATTGTTTAAGTTTGACGGAAACACATGTCTTAATTAGTTTTTTTTTGTTTTTTTTTACGAATTGGTCAAAGCCAAACTCAAACAAAAACATTGTTTTCAATCGTTATGTATCTACCGATTGAATAGAATTTTAATATAAACAATTGTCTTTTTAAATGGAATTTTTAAAGCATTCTGAATGTAAAAATAAAGAAAAAAATGTGCAAGACAATAAGAAACACTACCTTTGAAAAGTGAAGTTTTTTGAAATCGTTTGAAAACTTAAAAAATCCGATCCCATAGATAAACGAACACACACACAACCATAAAACAACCTGGGTTTTAAATAATTATAACTCGATATGAACAAACCCCCTTTTTAAGAGGATTTTCGTCATGCCTCTTAATCGAAGTTTTTCAAATTGATTTCGTATTCAAAACAATTGTGTTTTTCCAGTTTTTTGCGCTGGTAGAACCACCGCAAATAATTTTACGTAGTCCTGTCTATGAAGTTTGGTTGAAATAGGTTGAAAAATGTAGGGAAAGAAATCCGATCCAATATATAAACGCGCAATGATCTTTTGACACACACACACACACACACACACACACATACACACACACACACACAAATAAATCTTTATAATAAGTAAGATTTAGAGGGAGGACATCACAACTATAACAATCAATAAATCCTTGTTTTATCTTAACTGACTGAATAAGTTACTCCACTGACTAGATATTTAATGTTTAATTATATTGGTTTGTGGTGGAATATGTTAGTCTTTATTAATTGTTTTAGTTTATCTTCATCTTGTTTATTATTACCAGGTCATCCCATAAGTTCAGTCCGAATTTTACCTTTTTTTTAAAATGAACAAAATCTAAAGAGTATTTTATAATGTCTAATGGAGCTGAACATTATTTTTTATGTTTAGATGCATTGATCTAATTTTATTTCAGAGTACAATAAAATTAAATTTTGTTTGATTAAAACCCTGCTATCATGGAAGTACCCAAGAAGCATTTGAGGTACATAATGCTTTATGTGTTTAAGAATGGAAAATCAGCAGCCGGAACGGCTAGAAACATTCACTCAGTTTATGGAGAGGAATGTCTAAATGAAAGAACTTGCAGAAGACGGTTTGCAAAATTCAGAGGTGGAGATTTCACCCTTGAATATGTAGATGCAACCGGACGTCCAGTTGAGTTTGATGAAAAGCTTCTTGAAGTAGCCCTTGAAGAAAATCCTGCTTTATCAGTTGAGGAATTTGCAGTGGTTCTCCGTTCAAACCATACAACTGTTCATCGTCATCTTCAACAACTTGGAAAAGTTCCTAAACTTGGAAAATGGGTGCCTCATGAATTGTCTGAAAACAACCTCAAATCCAGAGTTGACATCTGCTCTTCTCTTCATTCTCGCCAACTTGTTTCACCTTTTTTTGGATAGACTTGTGACTGGCGACGAAAAATGGATCTTTTATCGAAATGTTACGCGTCGTAGACAGTGGCTTGGTAAAGGGGAAGGACCCCAGCCACAGCCGAGAAGGAAACTTCATGGGCAAAAGGTTCTTCTTTTCAATCTGGTGGGATCGCCAAGAATAATCCACTTTGAATTCTTACCACCTAATGCAACAATTAATGCTCAAATATACTGTCAGCAATTAGAGCGTTTGAACCAAGCTTTGAGGAAAAAAAGACCTGCTCTAGTGAATCGAAAACGGGTGATGTTTCATCAGGACAATGCGCGACCCCACACAGCAAGAATCACATCACAAAAGATCGAAGAACTTGGTTGGGAGAAAATTCCTCATCCACCTTATTCTCCCGATCTTGCTCCTTCAGACTACCATTTGTTTCGTAGCTTACAGAATCATTTGGAAGAAACAGCTTTTGTAACACAGGAAGAGGTTAAAACTGACATTTGTGAGTTCTTCGAATCAAAGCCAAAAGAATTTTACAGTAATGGAATTAGTAAGCTTGTTAATAGATGGAAGGAAGTCATAGATAATCAGGGAAAATACATTGTTGATTGAATCTGTAATTAAATGTAACATTTGGTCACTTGTTTTCTTTATTCAAAATTCGGACAGAACTTATGGGATGACCTGATAGATGGAAGAAAGTCATAGATAATCAGGGAAAATACATTGTTGATTGAATCTGTAATTAAATGTAATATTTGATCACTTGTTTTTCTTTAGTCAAAATTCGGACAGAACTTATGGGATGACCTGATAGATGGAAGAAAGTCATAGATAATCAGGGAAAATACATTGTTGATTGAATCTGTAATTAAATGTAATATTTGGTCACTTGTTTTCTTTATTCAAAATTCAGACAGAACTTATGGGATGACCTGATAGATGGAAGAAAGTCATAGATAATCAGGGAAAATACATTGTTGATTGAATCTGTAATTAAATGTAACATTTGGTCACTTGTTTTCTTTATTCAAAATTCGGACAGAACTTATGGGATGACCTGATAGATGGAAGAAAGTCATAGATAATCAGGGAAAATACATTGTTGATTGAATCTGTAATTAAAATGTAACATTTGGTCACTTGTTTTTCTTTATTCAAAATTCGGACAGAACTTATGGGATGACCTGATAGATGGAAGGAAGTCATAGATAATCAGGGAAAATACATTGTTGATTGAATCTGTAATTAAATGTAACATTTGGTCACTTGTTTTCTTTATTCAAAATTCGGACAGAACTTATGGGATGACCTGATAGATGGAAGAAAGTCATAGATAATCAGGGAAAATACATTGTTGATTGAATCTGTAATTAAATGTAACATTTGGTCACTTGTTTTCTTTATTCAAAATTCGGACAGAACTTATGGGATGTCCTGATAGATGGAAGAAAGTCATAGATAATCAGGGAAAATACATTGTTGATTGAATCTGTAATTAAATGTAACATTTGGTCAACTTGTTTTCTTTATTCAAAATTCGGACAGAACTTATGGGATGACCTGATAGATGGAAGGAAGTCATAGATAATCAGGGAAAATACATTGTTGATTGAATCTGTAATTAAATGTAACATTTGGTCACTTGTTTTCTTTATTCAAAATTTTGACAGAACTTATGGGATGTCCTGATAGATGGAAGAAAGTCATAGATAATCAGGGAAAATACATTGTTTATTGAATCTGTAATTAAATGTAACATTTGGTCACTTGTTTTCTTTATTCAAAATTCGGACAGAACTTATGGGATGTCCTGATAGATGGAAGGAAGTCATAGATAATCAGGGAAAATACATTGTTGATTGAATTTGGTAATTTTCTTTGTAACATTTGGTCACTTGTTTTTTTTATTCAAAATTCATTGGACAGAACTCATGGATGTCCTGATAGATGGAAGAAAGTCATAGATAATCAGGGAAAATACATTGTTTATTGAATCTGTAATTAAATGTAACATTTGGTCACTTGTTTTCTTTATTCAAAATTAGGACAGAACTTATGGGATGTCCTGATAGAATGTATTTGGTTGCGATAAAAAATTCTAGTATTTCTAGTGAAGATTTTACTTGCTTATAGTTAACGTGCATTTGACTTTTGTAGGAGTTATTTATGTTAGATTAATGAATGGAAGTCTATTTTTTACTTAATTCGTACGTGAAGTTAAGGGCTGATTTTTTTCCAAATATGATTTGGAGATTATGCAACACAAGAAAAATTTAAAAAAATGTTTAATCGTAGTATCTTGTCAGTCGTCTTTAGCGAACCTTATTACAATACCGAAGTCTCTTACGGTAGAGCGTTACTATGTTGTTATTATGAGGATAGAAAAACGTAATAAGTGAAGTTCGTGGGTTTAGGCAAGAAATGTAACGGTTAATCCTAGACTTGAAATGGGCAAAAATTGTACTGACTGGGAAAACATTTACCCGGGAGTGTAATCAGAAGAAATTGTCTTAGAAAATATTTCACTGGATCTATTGATGTAAAGATGCCTAGAGGCAAACAGAAAAAATTACTTAATTCATTTTGGTGAATGGATAACCAATCACATACAATGTGGAGAGTGAAGAGTCAAAAGTTGGCTTGTAAAATGCAATCTAAGAGGATGAGGTGTGGATGCATAGTGGTAAACAATAAGAGATCTAATCACTTCATTTGGGTCACTGTATAGCCATTCACGGGTGTTCATCTAGAGAATAAAGAGTCAAAACATGACTAAGAATATATAATCACTAAGGACAAATTGAGGGAAGATGCGTAGAGGGAAACAGAAATAGAGTGACTTCATACGTTTGGGTGAATGGCTAACAAATCACAGTGAATGTGGAAAGTAAAATGGCAAATGCTGGCTGAAAAAATGTTATCTCACTGGACGTTCTAAGGTAACGATGCATATAGGGAAGCAAAGAAATATTGTTTGGGTGATGGGGCATCCGATCATAGACATTGTGGGAAGTAAGTCAACTTTTTCTTAGACCTACCAAGAAGATGCTGTTTTGGTGAGCCATGATTGTTCATATGAGTAAGTGGCATGGTTCGTTTATGCTGATGATTGAAGTGTTGTTTTAATTACTGTATTTTGAACATAACATATTTTATAGTTGTATTATGGTAATAACAGAGGCAGTTTCTACACTGTTTTTTAAGAAAATATGTATTAAACCAAATAATATTCTAAAAGACATCATCATCATAAAATGAACAAACTTCAAAGGTTTTGATTACAATGGCGAACACCATATTTTGTAAACGATAATAATCTAACAGGAGATGTGTGATGTAATATCAGATGAATGTAAATGTGACAGGGAGATCTGAGGTCTTATTTGATTGGTGGTAGATAACTTCCATAAACTAAAATTTAAGTAAATTTACGAGATAGGTAAGTTTTCTTTAGATATAAAGAACAGATGGTTGAACTGCTATAGCATGTCACTTCTCTTTGGTACTAATTTTGGAGGTTGTTTGGTTGAGTGAATTTGACTGCGAATCTGTTGAATATAGGGAAATTAACAGCTGAGCCAAAGGATAAATTGGAATGAAATGCATGGCGACATCGAAGTAACACTTAATGCAACATATATTTAACGGCTTTCGAAGAAGTCATAAGCGCAAATGTGTTAAGACGAATACACATGAAGATGTTTGTCTGTAAATGAAGACGAAATTTTTTCCGACATGAATTAATCCATAGCTTGCAAAACCAAGAAGATATAAAATTTGAACCATAAAGCAATTTTAGAAATGGATACCTGATTTTTATTTCTATTCTTTCTTGAGAATAGAATAAAAACAAAGAGTCATTTTCACTGCGTCACTGTCAGTTAATTTAGCATGGTTTATTTTGTTTTACGGCATATCAACAATTCAATGGAATATTTAATGCAGACTTGATTTTTAGGATAGGATCGTATGAATAGAATATGTATTCTTTGTAAGAAATCAGTTTTTAGATCAGGTTTCATTTTTCGTCTTTTTGTAAATAGGGTTTTCTTTCCGAAAGCCAAATGTATTGTTGGTAATATTTTTTAATGTATTGCTAGTACTTTTATTGCTAGTACTTTTACTATAAAAAATATCTTTTTTTTTTACTTTCATAGTATTTGACGCTAGTTTTGGGGTTAACTATTTTCCCATAGCTGGGATCCTAACAGATCCTACCACTCGCTCAGGGTCGATCAGGGAACAGTAATGAAGAGGTGGGTCCACGATATCTCAAAACCACCCGATCAGAGGCATTGCTTCCGGATGTAGTATGTCTTCATACCCAAGACAGTCACTGTCACTGATTTTAACAGTGAAACAACAATATGCTAAATCCCTACTTTTCTATGGCAATGAATACTGGGCAATCTATCACAGCTGAAGAGACTTGAAGTAAGAGAAATTTTTTCTACAGAAGGATGCTGAGAAAAACATTCACTGAATACGTGGGTAACGACGAAGATCTAGAGACAATGGTAACAATATGGAGACTTATAATTAACATCAGGAAGAGACAGTTGAGGTTTCTTTGGCATATAATGAGGAAAGAAGGTTTGTAATGTCCGATACTCACGGACAGTCTGAATTTAAAAAGGCCAGAAGAAATTAACATGCTACGTTTCATGCGAGCTTGAGAAAATGGTTGGCGAGGCAGGGATGAATTTTGTCATATGTTACGCATGATCCAATGGTAAAGAGTATATAAAACAAATAAATTTAGATGGCGGTGGTAACTTCAAATCCCAATATTCAATTAACTTTTGAAGAGGCCAGATTTCAAGTTTTGTATCCTAAAAACAATTTAAACAATACCCACCAGCAGCCGAAATTTAAAGGATGTTCTTCAGATACATTCCTCCTTATCAGATTTTGTACCGAAGATATTTATCGTTTACAAGCAGTAGTTGTCATGAGGAAGAGATGTCTCTTCTTCCCACAACCGATGGGTTAAATAGCAGGTTAGAGTTCGCTCTCTAACACTGGATGGAAATCTGTTTAAAAGAAGAAAAAAAAACGGCAACCCACTCCTCTCTATTCCATACATACTCACGGATAATAAAAAAAAATATTTGTGAGGAAACATGTCCAACAACCGTTCCTTATTTTAACAATGTGTCATCTATATAGCTTAAGTTGATAATATTAAAGACGCCAATAATGAATCCATATGTGACTTCTAATTCGCCTCACTATATACAGTGGATAAGTCCGGTGAGTAGATATGTCTTTGTCTTTCATCCTTTTCTAGCTTAGTATACTTACTGAATACATTTTCTATTGGTAAACAATCTTTTCTTGCTAGTATAGGTTCGGGGTTGTTCTGATCTTATTCTCTAATATGTTAATTTTGCGTAGCAGTTTCAAAAGTTCTTGTGACGTAATTAATCAAACCCTTTTACATAGTCTGTAAAACATAGGTATACATCCTTTAGCAACTGTATTGCTTTATCTGATATCTCTCTAAGTATAAATACCGTATTCCTTCATCGAGTGTCTTTAACGAAACAGCACCGATCTTGTTCTCTTGCTGGTCTAAATCTACAGCACTGTCTATTCATCAGAATTCAGATGATAAATTTTGCTGTATGCCTCATTATGGTGATTGTTTGATAGGAGTACATTTGAAAGTTACAATATTTCAATAATGGCAAAATCCAGACGAATCTTGTCACAACGTTACAGATCAGGTGTCATAGAGAAATGGAGACGAAGAGATATTTTCCGAAAAATCTTGTTTTATTATATAAACAACAGTCTCAGCTTTCTTACAGGCGGATACATTGTGATCGATACAAGGAAAGAGAATCGAAAGGAACACTGCATATTAGTAAAAAACAACTTGTCTGAAAAAATCAATCATAAAGGAAGCTATAGAGCCCAATGGCTGGAGCGTTGGAATAATTTGTAAAGTTACGCAAACAATTCTTAGAAAGTATCAATGTATAATACTGACAAAATCTTTCCCAGAAAACCTAATTTTAAAGAAAGTTGTTCGCCGCAGTCTGAGGGCAATTTGAAACAGCAAAAGATGCCTTCAAAAAACGAAATAAAGTATTAAGAGACAGGGAGATTTCGTTAGATATAACGAAAAGAGTGCTAAAGTGTATGCAATATCAGTACTCCTATATGGCAGTAAGTACTTTACAATCACGGATGAAGAAAAGACTTGAGGCAAGGAAAATATGGTTCTACAAAAATATGCTGAGAAAGTCATGGAATGAAAATATCAGCAACAACGAAGTTTTAATGAAAGTAGTAAAAAAGGACACATACTTAGAATCAGGAAAAGACAATGGATATATTTAGAGTGCATAATGTGAAAAGATGGGTAGAAGAATCTGACACACACAAGGCATATTGAATGTAAGCGTGACAGTGAATAATCAAAACAACCAGGTTGTATAAATGAATGGCCAACAATGAAAAGGCAAAAAGATAAACCTTACTCAGAGTAGCAAAAACAGGAAGCTGTGGAGAGCTATGATCGTTTACGTCTTGAAGGTTAACGGTACATATGATAAGAGGCAGAAGAAATTCCTCCATCAGATTAGTATAAATGTGATGTAAGCCTCTGTGCGAAGATGAATGGAGACATAACGTCGCCATCACAAGTGATCACGCCAAACACCTTCGTAATCACCATTAGACTCATCAAATCTTTCTGAATCCTCTGCACTGGCCTTAGATTGACACCCAAACACACTAAAATCGTTTCAGTAGGTTGTGTCATTAAAAAATGAAAATAATATTCAACTCCGGTTATGTTTTTTTTTTTTTCCGAGCGTGTGAGCAACGATCAGGTTTTAGAGAGGTTGCAAACAAGGTGGAGACTTATACCTAATATCTGTAAGAGGCTGCTGAAGTTTCTGGGACACATAGTGAGGAAGGGGGGCCTGGAGAAACTGATACTCACGTGTCGAATAGAGGAGAAAGAGACAAGGGAAAAGAACGCGTGACATACCTGGCGGACTTAAGCAAGTGGATGAGAGAAAATGGTCTGGGGGAGAGAGGGAAGGAACTTGTTGAGAGCTGCAAGGGATAGAGGGAGGTGGAGAGCCATGATCGCCTACGTCCTGAAAGGACATAGCACATAAAAAGAAAAAGATTATTGAATGTTCGTTATGGAAATATAAGCATGCTGAATCCTGATGGCTTTTGTTAGTATGAAAAAAATCTGTTTTATTTAATGAATCCAAATCAGTCTAAAAGCTCTAGAGAATGTGTTTAATTAATATTCACGAGGTAATTTCTATAGTTAATTAAGTTATAATATATTCGTAATATGAAAACTGACTAAAGAATAATTTGTACCTAGTGTAGTTTTTCCCAACACCGCAAATATAAACAGAAAACTCTGCCAATTTGTCTATTTTTAATCAATCCATCCTAACCAAGGCGATAAAGTTACTCTGATTTACCGGATTACTAAATGTGAAACAAACTGGGAAAAAAATGAGCAGGAAGGACAATAAAAGAAGAGGGATTAAAAAGATTAAAAAAATTAGGAGAGACGTTGCATATACATTTTCGAAGATTATAGTTTACAGGAAAGCAAGCAGACGGAATAAGACAGTTTCACAAGCGAGAAGTTAGAGAGAAGAATATGTTAGCATATATAACTTATAGTTCTATTTGCCTGCTCCAACAGTTACAAATTAAATCTAGCTACCAATCTTGTCATGCTACTAATCATATGGATGCCATAAATGTCATCCAAGTAGTTTAGAAATCTCGAAACAATCAGCTATCAGCTAAAACTGTTGTCTCAGATAAGTAATGTAAAACGACTGCTCCTGGTGTTAAAGTAGAAAATATCATCAGATCCTATCGGCTGGTGCTATACAATTACAAAGATTTTAACCAAACAACAAAAAACGGCATAAGTTGAAGCTGTATATCATTAGTAACAGCTATAGTGGAGAGAACATTTATGTAAAATGGAGAATACTATATGAAGATGTCGGCTTTTGGCATAGGAAGGAAATTGATAACAATATTCGAAAGATCTATAGTTGTTAGTGGAAAGAAAAGTCTAATAAAAATTATTTTGTAAATTTAAACCGTAACGAACGTTATTTGTTCTGTCAATGAATGCCAAAAGTTTTTTTTGTGTGTGTGTGTGTGTGTGTGTGTGTGTGTGAATGGAAACAGCTGATTTCTCAAATACCATTATCAATGCTTTGATATAGCGTTGAAACACCGGTTCTCTTCCGATCACAGAAGTTCAGCAATATTGGACTTAGTCAGTAGCTAGATGGGTGACTCCTAGGGAATACTAGTCACTTGGAGGAACGTGTGACGTAATAGATAAAAACACATAATGAGAAAACAACGATTCGAAATCCAGTCGAGTTCGTTATATTCGCTTGATTACAAATCCACTTGGGAAAGTTTTGAATCCACCTCTTCTCTCCCCAGCTATGGTTTAATTAGAACGACTTGTATAAGAAAATCATTATTATCGCCAAAAAATTCTTACAATACAACAGTATGCTTAATCTTTAAATAACCTCAAATAGGTTGATAACCCATAAAATCAGAGCAATCAATCAAAACGAATGTTTTGCATAGATATTTGATTGTCATTGTACGTCAACAATAAGTTGAAATGATATATACAAACATTAAAATCACACAGAGAATGCCTTTTTCATCGTGGAGCAAGGCACATTGACTATCGAAGGTAAATGTTTGCCAGGCATAAGACCTGACCTTTACACAAACATTTATTTTGACTTTCATTTACTTTTTGGAAAGACTAACCTTTCGCTCTTCAAAGACTGAGAAAACGACTTTAATTCATATCTATTTGCGAAACTATAATAAGCGTATTTTTCATATGACAACATGTACATGTCTTTCTCCTTCAACAAAATAATTTTCTTTGGCAGGAGATGAACAGAAGTTGCGTGGATAACTTTCACATGCAAGAATGCAGCACGTCTAACGTCTTCGGATTCTGACATGCAAACGACTCATTAAAAGTTCTAGATTTTTCTTTTTCTTCTTATCAATGTTTATCCCATTTTGTATTTTTATTAATAATTTTATTATTATTTTATGAGTTTTGTTCGTAATTTTTGGAAGTCCTACTTTCTTTAAATTATCTTGTCTATTCTTACTTTACTTTTTAATCGATCTTTTTGGGGGAATTTCTATTTTTTCCTCCTTTATTTTTCTCGTTCTTTATGGTACTTTCTTTCGTTTCTTTTATTTTGGCTTTCTTTATTATTTAATTACCAAATTCTTTTCAGTCGTTTCTTCGTCGTTACCATTTCTCATTCTTAAAAATTTCTTGACTTTTCGCCGCTCTATCTTTCTTTCATTCTCGAATTTTGATGTTTTTTTTTGTTTGATTAACGACATATCAACACCTCTATGTGTTATTTAAATCTAAATATTTTGTACGCAATTTTCATTTTATTTTTTTTTTTAGATAATAATGATTTACTGATGCAATTGTTACTAATTAACCCATACCTGGGGAAGAAGAGGTGGTTTCATAACTTTCCCAAAGATATTTGCGGGGAAGTGAATATAAAGAAACAAAATGAAGTTGAAGCTCGGCTCACCCACGAAAAATTCCGAGTCATTATTCATTACTCCACCTGCACATCCAAACTAACAGCACATAGTATTCCCAAGCGGTCACCCATATAGGTACTGACCAGGCTCGAAGTTGCTTAACTTGGGTTAAAATTGGGAATTGCTCATTGATCTATATAACTATATAAATAAGAAACATCGACTTGTCCAGCTAGATTAGTTACGTCTTAGAAGCGAGTTCGATCCTCGCTGGGTATAGCGTACTTTCGGCCTTGTTCTACAGGAAAGCTACGCTTAGTATATCACTCTATTGATTTATTCATTGTTTTCTTTTTCTTTGATATTTGCTTTTTTTTCTTTTTATTTTTGGCTTTTTATTTCCATTTCCGACCGAAAGTAATTAATTTTTAATTCATGCCATTCTTTCTTTCTTTCTTTCTTTCTTATTTTTTACCTTTTTCCCTTTCTTTCATTTCCTCTATTATTTACTATTCATAATTCTTTCATTTTTCTTGCTTTCTTTTTTTTTTTTGTTTTTAAGATTTCTATATTCGTCTGAATTTTCATTTCTCTTTTCAACCATTTTCCGCACATTTTATCACGCATTATCATTTTCACAACTCTGCGTGTTTTCCTTTCTGTGTAGCTTTTTACTTTCTTTCCTTTTTCCTTATTTCCTTTCACTCGCAACCTTAATTTTGTTAGCTTCTTTTCTTTCTTTGGCTTTTTATGTTCTATGTTTCTTTTTAGGTTCTATCTATCTATCTATCTATTTATCTTTCTTTCTTTCTTTTTTTATGTTGATCTTATCTTTTGCTATTTTGATTCTTGCTTTTCATTTTGCTCTTCAATTTTATTTTTCAATGAATCTTTTTTTACGGTTTCGTCTTTCATTCATTCACTTTATTCAGTTTATTTATTTATTTTTCTTACTATTTATTTAATGTATTTTTCTTTTTTCATTCTTTTTTCATTATTTTTTTTTTTATTTGTTTGCTAATTAGTTTCTTTCTATTCCATTAGTTACTCCGTCTTTGTTTTAGCATTTCTTTTTTCATTCTTTATCTTTCTTTACTTTTTCAATTTTTCTGTTTCCTTCCTTTGCTTCTTTCTTTTTATTCATTTATTTCCTTCTCTAACTTTCTTTTATCTTTTATTTTTTTCATTCATTTTCTTTCTTACCTTTAATTTTGTTTATTTTTTCCGTATCTTTCTTTTTATTCATTTAATTCCTTCTCTGACTTTGTTTTAGCCTTTCTTTTTCATTGTTTTTTTCTTTGCTTTTTTCATTTTTTTCTTTCTTTCTTTCTTTCTTTTTTTCATTTAATTCTTTCTCTGTCTTTCTTTTAATCTTTCTGTTTTTATTCATTTTCTTTCGTTCATTGTGGTTTGTAATTCTTTCTTCTTTTTTTCCTTTTTTCTGTTTCTTTCTTTCTTCCTTTATTCTTTCTTTCTTTTTTTTTTTACATTTTTATACTTCTTCCCAGTACGTCCATTTTCTTTTTAATCACGCTTCACCTTATCATTTCATCTTTCCTTCATTCACCTAATTTCAAATTTACGTCTTGATCTTTGCTTCTTATATTTCTGGTATAATCAAGCTGATATAGAAACAGGTTGGTCCCATTTTTGTTGAGCAATGTTTATTTGACCTTCTGGGTTTCCACCGTGGTACAAATAATAATAATACTTCTTACTTATTATCCAGCATTACCATAGCGAAAGATCAGTGGCATCAAACAAAAATATACTTTTGTTCGAGGCTGGATGTTTATAGTCCGTCTTTGTATGAAAACATGTTTTATTTGTTTGCCTATAAATTTGCGTGTGCAGTGTTAGAGACTATTCTTCTCTGAGATTTACGTCTTTCATTAAAACGAAGGCGTACAAATAAACTTGGGTAGAGATCGGCGTATGAAGAGATATACTTTATTGTTATTTACAGATTAAGAGACAGCAGAACATCACACAAGACAGTGTGACACATAAATACACACATACACACAAATTCATATACTGCAGACACGAAGAGAAACATACCACACACCTCAATCTGTAAACACGAAACTCACTCACTCAAGTACACACACACACACATATACATATATATATATATATATATACCAGAAATTCCGAAAGTTGCATACCCAGCCAAAGATAGTTATTTTCCATGTAAACATGACAAAATCAGTCACTCATTCATTCATTCTCTCGCTATCTTCCCTTAGGAACCACCTATCTATCTATCTATCAAATCACACTAGCTGCCTGCCTGCCTGCCTATCTATCTATCTTTAGCAATCCCACTGTTATAAAAGTTTCATTAAAACAATTACATTATACAATTTGTGTCTAGGAAAGAAGAAAATTATAAAAACACCACAAAAATAAAAAATAAAGGAAGTACACTATCAATCATTTTTATAGAAACTATCAATATATATATATATATATATATATATATATATATATATATATATATATATATATATATAAATAAAGGTTAATGGTCACGGTCGAATCAGACCAAGAAACAGTAGCATTAAAAAGTGCTCAATTCACGTGAAAAAATATAAGTAAAAATAAAAATATCATATAGAGTTTTTAACTTTAAAATCAGGAGGTCAATTAAAATACGCGAGAATGGTTTCAACCTGACGGTATTTTCAGGCCATACTTTTAAAATTATCACTTTAACTCTTTATTTAAAAATAACACAAAATATGCTACATAATTATCTTTCAAAAAAAAAAAAAAAATAACAGGCTCATGATGATTGCAAGGAGATGTTCAGTGTAATGGAAAGAAAGGGCAAAGGGAAGGTTGAAAAAAATGAAAATGAACGGAAATGCAAGTGTATTGTAGATGTATACACTAAAGTTGGAAAGCAAATATGTAACTTAATTGTTATGGAGGGTGGGGAGGCTGCCGTGTTTTAAATGTGACAGTGGATTTCTGAATTAGATTTTTTTTTTAACCGGCTTCATATTCACTTAATTTTTTTTTTATGCGACAGCAAGGGCTAAAAATTTAGGATTTTTTGTTTAGAAGATTTTTTGGATCCGAGAATGTCATAATTGCTAATTTCAAATATTGGCATAGTTTGAAGATGCAGGTATAATTGCTATATGTTTTTAACTAGTATAATATTTTCCATCTTACAAACGGATGCCTGTTATTTTATCTTTTAAATTCCAGATGTGGTTGGCAAGTTTGGTGGAGCATCTAAGTTTTGTTAACTTAAAAGACTATGTGTGATTGTACCATCTGCACATGAATTGGCTTTCCGTGTAGCCTATATATGTTTTAAATTGACCATTAATAATTGTTACTTCTGTTTTATAAATTATAGATACCATTTTACAAGATCAGTTTAATGGGCATCTACTTTTAGTACTACAGTTGCATAAGTTACTACTGTTATTTTCGTGAAGGTCGATTTTGAAATTTCTATTATTTTGTCTTTTTATTATTCTATCTAAATTACAGGAACTTGTATTAAATTATAATAATGCATTTTGTCGGTGATTGAATGATTTAAACATCGAAATAAATGCAAATAAACTTGCCATATTTGTAGAGATACATGTTTGTGCGTATGTAACAACATATAATAAATAACTATTGCTTTACTTTTGATATTGAGCCATCCTTTAAGTTAATGTTATGAACGTTTGAACTTATTCTTTTCGTTCTCATTACATTTGTATATATATATATATATATATATATATATATATAGAAAAAGTTGCAAATTAAAAAAATAAAGTTTTATTTTATGAAAGTATTTATTTATTTATATATATATATATATTTGATATTTCAGATTGCCCTCAATCTTTCATCAGAAATAACTGTTTGTTAAAAATAAATTAAAATTACTGTCTGTTAGCAAGTAGCGTCCGTCGCGAGACGCGGACGTCACGTGATATGGAACGTCACTGTTCGGATATTCCTAACTTAAATCTAACTGTAAAAAACATTTTAGATGTTGTTTTAAAAAAATGTAATTTTTTTTTAAGTATATCTAAAAAAATGCTTAACTATTGAAATATTTATAAAGATGTAAAATACCTAAAAACCTATTTAATAGTTTTATTTAACCCTTAACTTATTTAACTATTTATGTTTTAAAATTTTTTCCAATATTTTTCTTTTTTTCTGCGTGTATGTGGAATTAAAATCAGAATCTATCAATAAACATTTGCAGTTTTCTAATGAGTGTCCTGATTAATTAAAGCGTTTAGCTATGGGGGAATAAGGATTGTTTTGACGTATGGTTTGTTTATGATTATGAAGCGAAATCTAAAAGTATTTCCAGATTCACCAATATATCCACTATTAGAACATAAGGTACAGAATTAATATATATATATATATATATATATATATATATTTTAAACAACATCTAAAATATTTATAGACGGACGCTACTTGCTAACAAACAGTAATTTTAATTTATTTGCCACAAACAGATATTTCTGATGCAAGATAAAGGGCAATCTGAAATCTGAAATATATATATATATATATATATATATATATATATATAAATATATTTATATAAATAAAAATTATTTTTTTAAAATAAAAATTTTTTTTTTATATATAACTTTTTAATCCTAAGTATACGTCTAATGTATATATATATATATATTTATTATATATATATATATATATATATATATATAAGTATATTATTGGTGTATGCGGAATAAATTCCAATAACCAACAAATACTATTCTTAAAAGAGTGCTCAATACAGAGTAGAGCGAATATAATTGTTTATTTAAAAATTATTACATTTAGGTTATAATTTTAAATAAATAATGATATATAGATATATAATTGGATCATGGGATCAAATTGTTGAATTTATGATATTGTAACGATAATTTTATACATTTTTAACTGATTTGATTCCTATATATTTTCGATATTTGCGTTCCGTGAGAACGTACAGTTTAATATTATTATCAACATACCTACTCAGTTCTCTAAACGTGGGATGATGATTGGCGTTATAGATCTTCTATTTTGAATGTATATTAATAGAGTGTACTACCAGTGAAGGTTAAATTTACAGAACAATAATCCATGCCTGATTGTAAAGTTCATGCATAATCAATCCTTCAATCAATCAATCAATCAACCCCTCTCTCTCTCTCTCTCTATATATATATATATATATATATATATATATATATATATAGAGAGAGAGAGAATGAAAGAGAATTAGAGAGTGATATCCTTTCTTAAAAGAAACGGACTTTTTCCAACTTAAATGACCATGTGTGTCTAAAAAAAGAAATGCTAGCTGAAGAACTTTATATATTTAAATATTTTTTCATTATATAAATGCTTAAACAAGACAATATAAAATACAGAAAAAATAAATAATTGTAAAAAATACAAATTAAAAAAATAATAAAATAAAATAAAATAAAATTCAAGAAAAACATCATTTTCATTTTTGTTTCATCGGCAATAAATTACATCGTCTAGCCCCGACCATAATTTACCTCTGTAAGTGAGTAAGCTTTAAGAATATTTTAAAACATTCTCAACTTCAACTTTATTTTAATTTCCTTCCATCACATTTCTGTCTGCAGGGTGCGATGGATAAACTGTCTAAATTATGCAAAAATAAAAATATTCAACAGATAAATTTACGAAAATTACACAAAAAAATTTCTTGAAATATTAAAGTGTAAATTTATTCAATAAAATCGTCACTGGGTTCAACCAGTGCTTCGAGACGACTTCGAAATCTTCAAGCGACTCTTCTAGACACTCTCTTTGTTTAAGTTAATGAATGCTGTCATAATCCTTGCCTTTATTTCATCTTTGTTGTTACAAGGAGTTTTGTTAGTCTTTCGTTCAACTTCGCCCCACGCATAACACATAATAATCAAGAGGGTTGCTGTCTTTGGAATTAGGTGGTTAGATATAATATGTCGTCGCAGGAAATGTCTAATATCCATGATTGGGTACTTCTACTTGTTTGTAAATATACAATAATCTATGCAAATATAGTGACATCGTGCACATATGTTGCCAGACATAGGCTCTTCCAGCAGCCACCCTTTTGACTCAGAGCAGCACTACCTACTCAAGGAATTTGATGTAGACCTCCTTGTTGAGTCTGAAGTCCTCACCAATAAATTCGGGAGTTCTTTTCTTATCAGAACTATCAGAGTGAATTTTCCGCGTGATCGTATATTTGTCATCACCATTAGACTCATCCAACTCTTTGCGATTCATCTGCAGTGTCCTTTTACTAGCATCCAAACACTATGAAATGTTCGTGTGTGTGTGTATATATATATATATATATATATATATATATATATATATATATATATATATTTATATATATTTCCTGAGAGGAGAGAAACAATTTGGATGAATTTCCATAATCTTAAATTTTGGATTGAGGAATCGAAGAGCCAATGTTCGAATTTAAGTTAATCCATTACATTCAATACGTGCTTTTTTCCCTTGGAAAAAAATGTGAATCCTCTTTTTCTAACTCCAGCTATGGGTAAATAGCAGGACAGAATCATATGGCAACTGGTCTTAGGAGAAGGACAACTCTGAATTCAAAAATATACTGCGGAGGTTCGTTTGGGGATATTTGATGGCACGTATGCATTTTATGCAATATTGTATTCAATAATTCAAATTTGTGTGGATGGCCCTGCACGAAAAAATTTCATCACTATAATCAAATTTCAAATGCCTTGTCGGGCTGTCGGTTTCTAAACTGATCCCATTTTATTTTGTCATATATAACGAATTCATATATATTGATATATTTATATATATATATATATATATGGACTCTCCCGTCGGTTTCGACGTATGAGGATCTGACAGCTTATTGATTCAGTTATGAAAGTTTGTGCGATAATCTTAAGTGGCATTTAAGACCCGCTAGTGATTTACAAAGGAGGCCACATATGGAGCAAGTGTGAGGATTGTTAGATTGGTTGACTATTTAGATCTTGCTCTCGCTTCTTGAAGATGATTCAGACAAGCAGATTGAAAATTGCTGAATCCACTAAAACACGTTGATCTCGATTCTATCCGCTCCAAAGCTAAGCGCTCAAGGGTGTTATATATATATATATATATAATATATATATATATATATATATATTAGAAAAATAGATAGATATAAAATACATAAAATTTTACTGGTCAGAGTTGAATCAGACCAGAAAACAGTAGTATTAAAAAGTGCTCAATACACATTTAAAAAAACAAAAAATAAAAATAGATTTTAAGTATTTATCTTTAAATGTCAGAAGCTCAGTTAAAACTTTTTTATGAGGACTAGATTCAAAGTTCTTACGGTATCCTTCGAGATATTTATCAAATTAATTTAACCTAACGATTTTCTAAAACATTTATTTTAATGACTAACGAACGCTACATTACATCTTTCAAAAATAAATAAACGCACGACGTTTGATGTAATAGAAAAATAGAAATCGTCTGAGGATACTGTAAGGTTGAAATGAAGGTAGCGGATTCAACTGGTCTCCTGATCTTAAATATGCATGCCTATATTATTTATTATATATATATATATATATATATATATATATATATATATATATACTAGCAGTAGAGCCTGCGTTGCCCGGGGATGTAGCAGTAAGAAATAGATCAAGTATCGACCATCATAAAGACTGAAAAATAAAATTGACAAAGATTATTGTTTAAGGTTGACGGACACGCATGTCTTAATTAGTTTTTTTTTTTTTTTTTTTTTTTTTTTTCAATTGGTCAAACCCAAACTCAAACAAAAACATTGTTTTCAATCGTTATGAGTCTATCGATTGAATAGAATTTTTATTATAAACAATTGTCTTGTAAATGGAATTTTTAAAGCATTCTGAATGTAAAATAAAAAAAAAAAAAGTGCAAGACAATAAGAAACACTACCTGCCAAAAAAAAAAAAAGTCAAGTTTTGTTGAAATCGGTTTGAAAAATGTAGGAAATCCGATCCCATATATAAACAACACACACACAAACAAAACAACCTGGGTTTTTATAATAAGTAAAACTCGATATGAGTTGTCCCCTTTTCATTCTGGCGACTTAATCGTGTTTTCAAATTGATTTAGTGCAAAAACAATTGTTTTCCAATTTTTGGCGCTGTCAGAACCACCGCAAGGTAATTTTACGCAGTCCTGTGAAGTTTTGTTGAAATCAGTTTAAAAAGGTAGGAAATCCGATCCAATATATAAACTTACACACACACACACACACACACACACACACACAACCTGGGTTTTATAATAAGTAAGATATATATAATGTTTGTAAATATGCAATAATGTTTGCAAATATCGTGGCATCGTGAAGGATCCTGTTACCAGACGTAGGATCATTCAGTCTTGATATATAGATATATAATATGCGAAAAAAGAGCCTGCGATAGAAATAAAAATATTTACCCAGACTATTACGCATTTACAAACAGAATAACATTTGCTAATATGCTTGAGTATACATATTTATATATATGTTTGTAATTTACCTTAATATCTGTGATTTTGTTTTAGCTAAAATCATATATCTCTTCATTTTTCAACAATGTTATTATTTTTTCTCAATTCCTTTGTGTCAGTTTATGATGTCTTAAATATATTTTCGAAATTTCATTTTGTCTTCTTAATCATATATGGAAGACATTTTTATTTATTTATTTATTTATTTATTTATTTATTCCATTCTTTCTTCATATTAGCTGATTTTGGAGTTTCTCTTCTCTTTCTAATTCAACAGATTATTCTCTTAGAAAATTTTTCATATCAATATTAAAAATTTAAGTAATTTTACAAATCCGGATAAGATCATTTTCTCTCATATCGACCTGCAGTTTACCCGAGCTGACTCTACCGCAATCAGAAGCTTGATCTTCCCACTTCACGAGGGTAATTCATAAAAAGGCTGTTTTTATTTTTAGCGGAGTTTATATATTTTTCCTAATCCTGTTTTTTTTTTTTTTTATGTATTTAAGCATCTTATTCCTCTGAATAATAATGATTTTATTTCTGAGACACTTTAATATCATATTAAATTAAAATAAATTGTATGCGATTACATCCAAGCTAAATCATGCAAAGTGAATATTATCTATATGAAAAAAAAATCAATTAGCCTTCATTTGTTTAAAAATAACTTGTGTACTGAGAAATTTTATTTTCGTGATCATTTCTTTCGAGCAAATATTTACATTGCCTATGTCCCAAGCTACATTCATAATTGCCATGATATATTCTTTCAGATATTCTTAATATGTTTTGACTATTTTTCTTGCGTAACATGGAATTGGCGTACTGAGGTCAAATTCTGATAGAGTGTTCGCTTCGAATTAATAGCCTTTGGGAAGTCAGGAATACATTGTTTTCTAGCTATTCCTCCCAAATCGGAAAAGACAGCAGAGTCTTACTAATACTATTTAAAATTCTTGGCGAATCGCAATCTGGATCCAATCCATTTATCAGTACTTTTTTCATGAAATAAATAGCCATAGTATTACAGCCATTTATGAGAAAGAAAATACCAATTCCAAGCATCACAGAGAACCATGTTCTTTGTTCAAATTATTTCACTTTTTTATTTTCTGAAATTTAGGTCGCTTTTTCCAATTTTCGGTTGATATTTTTAGATTGTATATTTTTACAATTGTCAGTTCTTTATGGATCATGCAATAAAAAAATTTAATTTTCTTCAAGTTTATTTACATTAAAAATATATTGATATAGGTTATTTTACTTTTCACAATTGATTTTCACAATAGATGATAATTAGCTTTTTGCATTCCAAATTATGTTACATGTTTACTTAGAGACAGTCAATTGGTTGTAATGTATCTTTTTAAGATATATTTTTGAAGAACATTTTACAGACCTTAAACTCATTATAGGATATTATAAATTTGTTAATGTAAAAAATTCTTTTTTTTTGATGTTTTTCCTGACATTTTGATTTTTAAAACTTATCAAAATATCCCAGAATTAATTAAACATATTAGATAAAGAGTTTTGTGGCTTCAATTAGATATATTTTGAAACAATTGTTGCTATCAACTTCTTTTAAAATATATATTTAGACATTTTACTATGAATGTGCATTTAATAAAGTGAATTTTTAAGATAAATATGTAAATGGCATATTTTATGTCTCCATGAATTTTGTTTGAAATCATTTACATAAATACATATTATTCGTATATTCGTTTATAAAAAATTGTTGTTTTTTTTTTTATAAATATGTATTGTTGGTATATTTTTATATAAATATATATTGCTGTTAAGTTTTTTTAAATATGTATTTTGGTATATTTTATATAAATATGTATTGCTTATTAACAATACAATTATATATATATTAAATATATTTTTATTTAAAAATATATATATTTATATATTTATATATATATTTGGTTATTTAAAAACAAAATATATATGAATTTATTTTTATTATTTTAAATTTATTTTTTTATATTTTTTATATGTATGTATTGCTTAATACTTTTGCTATAAAATTTTTTGTTGGTATATTTTAATATTTTTATGTATTGCATCAATTAATATTTAAATATTATAAAATTTATCCTCAGATATCGCAATTTTTAATTTGATTGCTGCCGGATGTAAAAAATCAATTTTTGCCCAGGACTGCTGGGAATGAAATGAAGATTTTATTCAAGCGTGATGATTTTCTTTTCAGAAGGATTTTTTGTATCTTTTAAATATATTTTTATATAAAAAATTATATTATAAATGTCATTTATATTCTGTTTGTTTTTTTTCATGACATATTATGATGCACGCATAGGCGATCATTTATCCTTTCTTTACATTTTACTTTACGAGGCAAGATTTTTTTTTTCAATTTTTGCTCATTTATTTCTGCGGTAGACCATTATAATCCAAAGTTACAGAACCCGATCTGTCCTGCTATTTTACCCATAGCTGGAAGGAAAGAAGGATTTATACCTTTTCCATTTTTTATGTTTTATTGTAAAGTGAATGCAATGGATTCGACTGAAAATACGAACATAATTTTGGGTTCATCAATCCAAGCCGCATTTGCCTCCCAAACATATTCATCAAAGAGATAAGTTTAAAAACTTCTTACGCTTTGAATAGGAATAATAATCCAGGAAACGACTTTTTATCCTATTTAAATCAATTTGTAAATAAATGATTAGATAGATACTGAAAAAATAGCGCATATTTAATATATAAAAAAGATATTTTTGTGGAGAATTAAACACTCCCGGATAGATCTCCAAAACAAATAGAAGAAATTTTTAAATGAAAAAAAAAAAAAAAAAAAATGTATATATTTTTTAAAAAAAAACCCAAATCGACTCAATTTCTTTTAGTTTTATTTACATTTTTCCTTTTTATATAACAATCAATCCTTTTAAAGAAAAAAAATTTTTGGATTGTTTATTGAACTATAACACAATGTAACTCAATCTTACTATGATTCATTTTTTTTTTTTAAAAGTTTTTTTTTACTAAAACAATTACAAAGTTACTCAACAATAACACTTTTCTAACATCTAAATTGCCTTCATTTTAACAGCACAACCAAAAAAATTATTTGCAAGAATTTCTTAAAAGATGAATCTTAATTGCGATTTCATCATCCTGTCTTCTTTTTAAAAATTCATCGAAAATAACCTGCGAAGATTAATTATTTGTTCTCTATTTTCAGCGCTGCTCAAACTGAAGTCTTCTTTATTTCATTTATATTTCATCATGCAATCATTGTTATTTTGGTAAAATTAATCACCTGGCGGCTAGTTACCAAACACAAAAGTAAGTTAGTCTAATATAAACTTGAACTCTAGACTCATTTTTTTCCAATAAATACATCAATTTTGGGAAAACGGATATTGAAAAATAATTTTCTTTGTTTATTAATAGAAAATCATAAAATTGAACAATCATTTGGTCTTTCAAACTTTTTTAAATCAAATTTCGAATAGTAATAATTCTAAAATAAATTTTAGTTTCAGCTAAAAATGAATTGTTTTATAAATAATCCACTTTAGATTCAGGTCCCAAAATGACATAGAATTATTTTTTAAAAATATTTCTTCATTAATTTGAGATATTTTCAGCATTGCCATTGAATATTACTAATTATATATATATATGTTCCAATAATTTGGACCGATTTAAAATGAAATGAATTTAAGTATCTAATGATTTATTTTTTTTTTTTTTTAGATTTGGCATAAATTTGGGCGATATTATTTTTTTTCATTAATTGCCATGACTTAAATAACATGATCCAATATAGAAATAAATAAATTTTCACTAATAACGCTTATTTATTTAATTTTGATTTTTTCCGTCTTAATGAAACATTTATTATATATATCCATATTCTTATTTTTTATTTGAATAATCAATGGGTATGTCTATTTTATAATTCAAATATTCTACTTTAGTTCAAAGAGAAAGCAATTTACTAAGACGAAAGAGTATGGAAAATGTTTAATCGCTAGATTATATATTATAAATATATTTCTAGTTTCTAATATTCCCCATTCTTGATAGATATTTATTTAACAAGCGTATTTAAAAAATATGACAAAAGAAAATGGAAATAAATGGAATTGGTTTGACTAAATATATAGCCAAACATATATATGTAGTTTGAAGTTAAATAAAATTTGACAGTTTCATATTTTAGAAATGGGAAATTTTGCTCATATTCAAGTTACATCAGTGTAAAATTCAATTTGTCTCCTGAAAAGAATCGAAAAGAGAAAAAATCAAATTATATATTTTAATATTATTTTTTCCTTATTTTTAATATCCTTTTCTCAGAAGATATCATGAAGTAAAACAGGTTTAATATTGAAGATATTGGAAAAATATAATTTTTATCAAATATATTATGCCTCTTCAGTAGTTCTTATATATTATCAAAAAACTCCTCCATTTTTCAATGAATTTAAATAATGATTTTTTAATAAAGAATAAAAATCATTTATTATCTATATATATATATATATATATATATATATATATTTATATATATATAAATGTTAAAGTGTTTGTATGTAATGAATGTTTAATTTCTTTACCTTTCTAGGTTTCAAAAAACGCAAATATCGATATAAGTCAATAATTTATCAGTTATAAAGAAATAAAATAGGTCGTCTAGTTCAAAAAACGAAATTCCACTATACTGTATATATATTATTTTTATATATATATATTATATATAAATGAAATTAAAAATATATTCATTAATTTCTATTATATTAAAGTGAATATTGAAATCAACACTCAACTTCAATAGGCTTAAAGGATTTGGAAAAATGAAAAACCATATATATATATATATATATATATATAAGTTAGTTTATAAAATTTAAGTAATCCGTATGGGTAGACCTGAGGATATGATATCCAGAGAACTCAATTAAAATTCAAGCAGATATGTTTGAATAAAAACAGACCACGTTAAGATTCCATGTAATAACAGATTTCACCATAACCCCTTTAACAGGTTTCTGGATCATGGAATCACTTTACTTCCAAAAAAATTGAAATGAAAAATGAAAAAAATTCAAATTTTTTTTATAAGACCTCATCAAATAAACACAATAGTTAACAGATTTAGGAAAATAGAGAATATGAATTTTCAAATGTATCATTTTAAACAAATTTTAAAAGAAAAAATAATCTTTAAAAAAATGAATGGATCCATTTGAAAATAATCGACAAAACATAAATAAATTACTAAATTATTCAATGAAACTTGCAAAATCAAAAAATATATATATATATATATATATATATATATATATATATATATATATATATATATATATATATATATATATAGTAGCGTCCAAAACTAAGGGACAAAATTTTAAAACCTAATATTTGTTAGAAATAACAACTGTGAAAAGCTGAAATTTTGACAACTGGTAGTCGTTATCATCCATAATAACATACTAAAATTTGAATCATTTGCAAAGGATAGAAAAAGAATTATAACAATTATTTATTTATTTTAAAATTTGGAACGTCCAAAAGTAAGGGACAAAATTGAGAAAAACAATGTAAACGGCAAAAAAACAATAAAAATACATGTACAATCAATATTTTTAGTAAATGAGCCCTTGCTCTCAATGACAGCTGCACATCTTCGACTACAAGAACGAATCAGTTCTTGACAATCCTCGATACTAATTTTAGACCATTCTTCTTGAAGCTTCACCCACAAATCCTCCGTGTTAGTGGGATTTCTTTCCATAACTTTCACTCCTAAGGTCTTCCAAAATTTTTCTATTGGATTTAAGTCAGGACTTTGCGGTGGCCAATCCATAATTTCCAAATCTTGCTCGCTAAGGTAACTCATTACCACCTTTGCCTTGTGACATGGGGCATTATCTTGCATAAAAGGTAGCCCTATCGAAACCTGAATTCTGTATGATTGGCACATCATGATCTTGAACAATGTTTTTATAGATCTGCGTGTTTACACGAGTTTGTAACCGGACAAGAGGCGTTTTACCTTGGCTAGAAAACATTCCAAATACCATGACGCTTCCGCCCCCAAACTTGACAGTTTTCTTAGTACACTTTGCACTTAATCTTTTACCAATATGTCTCTTTACATTGTTTTTTCCATCATTTCCAAATAAATTAAACTTGCTTTCATCACTGAAAAATACTTTTGCCCAATTTTCATATGTCCAAATTACATACCTGTTTGCAAACTCTAATCTCTTTGGTCTTATTCTTCGAACTAACAAGTGGTTTCTTCCCTGGGGTTCGATTAAACAGCCCTATTTCTTGCAGTCGTCTACAAACAGTCTGTCTTGACACATTAACACATGAGGTACTATTCATAACCCTTTTAATTTCTGTGCAAGACTTAAAACGGTCCTTTAATGACATACGCTGCATTATTCGATCTTCTCTTGCCGAAGTTTTGCGGGGTCTGCCGGTTTTAAAAGCACTAACTATTTTGCCAGTATCATTGTAGGATTTAACAACCCTGCCTACAACACTCTTGGAACGTTTCACTTTCTCTGAAATCTCTCTAATGGTGTGCTTTTCCTTGTGTAGCTTCACAATAGCTTGTCTCAGAGTAATCAAGTTTTTATAGTTTCGCCATGGTGCCGGCTGATGCAACGTTTACAAATGACTAAGTAAGACTTATTCTTTAGAGGAAATCAAAAAAATTTGAATATAGCATACTGTTTACATTGTTTTTCTCAATTTTGTCCCTTACTTTTGGACGATCCTATTTTGAAAATAAATAAATAATTGTTATAATTCTTTTTCTATCCTTTGCAAATGATTCAAATTTTAGTATGTTATTATGGATGATAACGACTACCAGTTGTCAAAATTTCAGCTTTTCACAGTTGTTATTTCTAACAAATATTAGGTTTTAAAATTTTGTCCCTTAGTTTTGGACGCTACTGTATATATATATATATATATATATATATATATATATATAAAATATTAAATATATATATAAACACTTTTCATGTTTTCAAAGCTAAATGATGGCTTACTTCCAAGCTTTATTTATATAATTGATTAAAAAATGATTTTTAGTGATAAAAAAAGATGCATTAACTTTTTTCCTAAGTTCATAATCTCTAACAACGAAATTTTCATATCGGCATAAGGTCACCTTCGTGAACTTGTGGTTATGTCTAAATTAAACAACTAATTTTCGGATCATTCAGGACGTTGCCAATAAAATAAGGTAGAGGGTCTAGGTGTAAATATCATTTTTTTTCATTTTGTCAAAACTTCATAAATCTTGTTCGTCATTGATTCATTTCTGGGTAATAAGCTTTTTCTAAACAAATGTAGCGTTGATTTCTATATCACACTTTGTTGGTATTGTGAAAACAAATTTTAATGTTAATAGAAGAAATTTATGTTCCCTAATATTTTCAACAAGCTCTTAAACGGGGCCTGTAAATAAATTAATTCTATGTTTCCATTTTATAAAATGTTGTCGTCGTACAAATCAACAGCAGCCTCCAATAAAACCACAATTCTGTTAAAAGGTGTCTCTTCTTCATCTTTGATTTAAATTATTTTTAAACATTGTCCATATAGGAATATATATATATATATTCATATATATTTATCTTTTTTTTTTGCTTTTTTTTTTTATTTTCTATTTTTTTTTGCTAAATGGCTTTTGAACTATGGATTTTAATTCATTTTTCCGTTCTTTTTAAATTATATATATAATAATATTATATTTGTATATATCCAAATATATATATTTTACCCTTTTCTGTGTGTGTGTTCCCTTTTTGCAGTTGATGTTGATAAGGTACTTCGATTTAGTTTTTTATTTTATTTCTCTTTTTCCTATAACCGTTTTTTCTTTCTGAAATAATTAAACTTTTAAAATTAAATGAAATGTTTTATATTTCTAGATTTTTAACTATTTTTTTAATCATTATCTATATATATATTTATATATTGTTATTTATATATATATATATATATATATATATATTTTATATAGCAAAATAATTTTTTTTTTATAGGAACTGGAAACGATATGATTAGCACATATTATAAATGTTAAGGTAGTTGATTTCATTTAATGAATATTTTATTTAAGTTATTTGATTTATCTTTTTTATATGTTAGTTTTATTTTCTCATGTGGATTTTGGACTGTTTTTTTGGATTTTTTTATATTTTTGTTCGGTAGCAAAAAGATGTGTTTAAATTAAAAAATTAAATTTTTGTTCATTATTTAAAATAATTCGATGATAAAAATTTTATTTTCAATATCCAGTTCATAAAAATCATACAATTTGATTCAATCAATTTTATATTCTGTCTTTTAACATCAACAATGTCTTGAATTCATAAATGATTCTTGATAAATCAAAAATTTAATTCTTAATTTATTGTTTCTGTTGAAAGTAAAGGTTTCAGTCACTTTCTGTTTTTTTCTTTAAATAATATTCATGGTAATTGTTCTGATTGGATCTTTTCTCTAATTTTTTTTAACCTCAGGACAGACTAGATTTCTAGTAAGACTCATCATCTTATAGTTAGTAGGATGAAAAATTAGATGCAACCATAATTCTATTTAACATGTTAATCTTCTTTACGCAATTCTCGCTTGTGTAACTCCATTAAAGTCTTGCTTCCCAATTTCTTTGATATTCTTGCTCTTTTACTGTCAATTTTAAAAATTTAACAAGGCTCAAATAATTTTGCAAGATATTTTCAGTAGTCATCAATTGTTTCTAAAATCTAAGTTCAATATCATTTAATGAAGACGAATAGGAATATTATTGTTGATTTCTGTAACTTAAACGACGTTAAGAAGCATAGTTGTCAAAAAAAATTCTCTGAACAAACTGGATTTTGTTTAATAAATAAAAATTCTGTCCACTGTGTAAAAATATTTCAAAAATATTGTTTTTGTATGTCATCGTAAAATGCATAGACCTCAGATTAACATAACAAAAATATCAGAATATAACTCGTTCTCTGTTCTAGTTAAATTTAATCACGATATGTCACCTTAAAAATGTTCACTATACAATACCGAGGTTCGAGCGTTTTCCGATGAACTTATTAAAATATTTTTTGGAAAAAATGTTTATTAATTTTGGTTTAGAAAAATGACTGCATGATTTCAAAAGCATTCGAACATGAAATTTGAACTTTCCAAATCGATATTATGTGTGCAATATTGCGCGTCATCATTTAAGTTTTGATTTAATATTTAGGGTGTCCATTAAATTCATTAATGTGTTTAAAATTTTCAAACTTTATTTGTATTTATGATTAATAATTTTAAAAAAAATTTAAAGAAGATAATCTATATTTTTAAAGTTTTATTGAAATTTTGTTTAAGTATCCAAATACTTCCATCATTAGCAATAAAAGGGTACTTTATTTTAACGGCCGCCGAAAAACATTTTATAACTGATTTACAGTAATTCTGTGGGATAAAGGTTGGAGGTTTTTTTTTTCATCACCCAAAACACAAATATATTTAAACTTTAATAAATTTTCTGCAGATTTATTTCGATATTTTTAAATACTGATAAACAATAAAATTTTTTTTTTTTCTACAGTTCTTTTATTACTGAATAAGTTAAAAAAGATAAATAAATTTTATTATTATCTGATTTTTTAAATTGAATTGAATTTTTTTTTTCATGTGTGTTGTGTGTTTGTGTGTGTTTCAGTCATTGTATTTCCAGCCTTCTTTAATCTGGGTAACGATTATCCATATTGACATGGATGAGGAAATGTATTATTCCAAATAGTCATATTAATCTAACCTATGTCAAACTGCCATCACAGTAATATTTTTTCTTTTTATATTTTTTATGTATTAAATATCATAAAAACGAAAATTTTCCTAACCACAACACAGATTAGAATTCGATTTATACATCAGGACCGACAGGGTCGGAGGTGATTCGACATTTATGATTGTCTACTGGCATTTATCAGAGTCCTCCATTCTGCATTTCAATTTTTATAAGAAGTTTAAATTTGAATCGAAATTTTATTGTAACCTAATTATGAGTAAATAATTCATATGCAATGTCGTAATTGAACAATTCAACGATAAAAATTGTAGTGGGAAATAAAACAAGTTTACAATAATTGCAGTCCTCATTCAAAGAATGCAACAAAAGTAAATATTGTAATTTGTCTGCAGTTGGAGATTCGTCTTCAAAGAAAGGTGGTGAAGATTTTGACTTCGTTTGAAACAAATCAATCCGTTTAGATTTTTATTTTAACGTCAACCTTGATTCATCTGAATTACCGTGTCTCTGCACAGCCCTCATCGCCAGTTCCGAGAATTTTTAATACTAGACAATTTGATTATTCATTCTGCAAGGTAGCACTTTCTATATCCTAGTTATTTTTTAGATAAAGTTTTCAATGGCCTATTCCTAGTACTAAAAATTTTTCCATGAGTCGAAGGGCTAATCATTGTGCGACCCCACTTTGAGATGAAGGAGTTTGGGCGATAAAGGTTCAGATTATATTTCCTGATCTATCTATTTTTTGATGTAATTTTTATGCTTTTTCGCTAAAAAAAAGATTCTTTTGTCCAATGGGGTGTGTAGCAAAAAATATTTTTTTTGAGAGACATTCTAATCTAAATCACTTATGTTTATTTACTTTGAGAGTTTTACTAGAAAATGATCTTGAAATTTTCATATGTCTAACATGAATTTATAATATATATATTTATCATTTATATATATCTGCTAGGAATATTATATTATTATTGTGCCAGATTTTTTTTCTAGCCATAAGATAACATATTTTCTTCTAATGGAGATTTAATCCAAACTTTTTATGAATGTCAATAAAGTGAATATGAATTATTTTTGTGAAGTTATATTAATTTGTATCAGTATAATGCGGCGACGATAATGGGTATAGTCGTGATATAAATATAGTAATTTTCCCCACTTATGTTGGATATTTTTGGTGATTTTTTTCTGGCAACTGAAGGATCCCAAGACAAGGCTATGTCGAAGGGCAGAGTCTCGTCTCAGAAAAATTACTTTCTCGACCCTGTTTTATACGTAGTCTACGGGGAATTTTTGGAATAAAACCTAAGGGCTCGGATAACTTTATAAATTCGACCTTGTGCCTCATCTGACCGCGTGGGAGTTTTATATATCTTAGATATCTATTTCATTGGGGATTCATTGTGACTCAATTCTAGCAGTTGACTACATCTACGCGCCGCTGACGAATATTTTGCGTTGTTCTTTTCCTAAGTATTATCGTTCATTACCAAACTTTGTTTGATTATTCTATTCTGTAATCTTCTCAATTAGATTACTTTTACTCCTGTTCAAAAGACATTAAAATATCGGATTATTTTGTTCTAACATCTACATCCATTAATCAAACCTATTTATTCATTCTGAATTTACGAATATCATTCACATCTGCTCATATTTCAATATTGGCTCGTTATCTTTCAAGGTCCTGTTATAATTATCTCCTTGTTCTCTCATCTTTTCAAAAAAGCCTTTTTCCCATATTATAAAATTTGTTATTACTCAAATTATATAAATATTTTCATAAAGCAGTTGTGTATTTAGACTGAATCATTTCTCAGGAAACTTAAATGATCTGTATGGTTTTCAAAAGCCATATCTTTAAAGTGGTTTCCGTAAGTTCCATTATATACATATTTAAAATCCTAATTTATCATTTTGAAATTCCTAGAGCAATGCTTTAATTTGTTTAAAATCTTAAATTTATTTAAAAAAAAATAATCAAGCAACATATTAGATAATCATGATTAAATATTTACATAGATTTTTATCACTATAGTTTATATTTGTCTTCTCTCTACAGTAATTTTTCCATCTTAGCAACATTAATGTCCATTATAAATGATAAAAATAACGTCTGAAATCCGCCAAAAACAAAAAATTAAACAAATTATAGACGTTTAATAAAACAGGATTTAAATAAATTCATTATTTAAAGCCTTTATATATATATATATATATATATATATATTTATATATATATATATATACTGTGTGTGTGTGTGTGTGTGTGTTTCAATATATTCTTAAGATGTCCTGCTATATTTATCGGATGAAGAGATCAATATCAGAGATAGAACGTTTGTAAATATAAAATGAACATAAAGTAAAAAAAGACAGTATTAAATAGTGTATATTTGATATATGTTAAATCGTGGCGAGAAACAATTGTAGCTAGTGTGTGAACTTTCCCTCTATATATGTATATATATGTATCTAAATTCATATTTATATATATATAAAATGAAAATGGATAAAGTCCGACAATTATTTAAAGTTATTTTTTTTAACATTCTTTTTTATAGATAAATGCGATTTAAATATAAATGCCTGTTTATATTAAATGTCATTTAATACTGTTTATTATAAACCGATCATTTAAATAAAATACTTGTATTATAAAAGTATCTATACAAAAAAGTTTTTTAAATAATATAAAAGATATATATATTATATATATATATATATATATATATATATATATATATATATATTTTCTGTATATTTATAATAGATAGTATGTATATAATCATCTGAAATACATACATACATATTAAGCATTTTGGGTAGGCAATGTGGGATTGTCACTAGGAAGTTAAAGGTTACAGAAAGTTTTTTTAATTAAAGAGGTATTCAGGAGGAAAATAAATCAAAGGAGCTAAAATAGATTTGCATCTGAAGATATCAATTGACATTGCATTTGAATGATTGAAGATCATAGCTATCCGTGAAACAAGAGGAAGGGAGTTCCACAGAGGGAAGTGCGGAACATGAAGCTATTGGAGTAGAATAAACGGCTATATTTAACCGTTTCAACAGTGAAAGTTTGTGACTGAGAAGCCAACCACTAACACGTTTAAATTCATGCAGTTTAGGAACAAGTAAAATTAGCTCGTCGAAGCAGTTAGCGTGAAAGGAAAGTATTTGCAGAAAGAAGGGAAGCGACGGCGCGCGCACACACACACATGTTTATAAATATATATATATAATTATTTATTTAAAAATATGATATTTAATATGATTTTTAAATAAATAATTATATTTATGCTCTACTTTTGTATCGAGCACTATTTTTTAAAAATAATAACTAAAATACTAAGGGGACTTTGGATTATTTACCTAACCAGTTCCTTCCTATTTTCTATATATTTTTATATATATATATATATATATATATATATATATATATATATATATATATATATATATATATATATATATATATATATATATAGATAGATACATTTGGATGTCAGGATATATATGGGGATATAGTTATAGATATTATATATAAACTGATTCACACTGACACACAGAAACACTCACATATAGTTATATATAGTTATATAATTAATTATTAATGAATGAAAATCGTTCATTGTGATATACACGATAAATTTAAACCCTTAATCTGGTGTAATGTACGTTAATATGCATTTATTTTTATTTAACCTAATATTTTCATCCTTTTATTTAATAAAATACCTCAGTCGGGCACGGTAGCTATATCCCATTCTATTGATTGGTGCATCGTTTTACTTTCTATGAACTCTCATACGTACATTAATATGGCTGACATATATACCGGCATTGAAGTGTGTTTCATAATTGTATTAACTCTGCATGAAAGATCTCCCGGGAGATCAAAAGCAAGTTATTTCAGGGTAGACTTAAAATTTAACAATGGCTATATAGATTACGAATTTAAATTTCGCTTTTCGCATTTACATTTTCAGATCACACACACGCATACACACACACACACACATCACACACTAAAAATCTGTCAGATGAATA
>CAHIKZ030001771.1:0-5000 GCA_903632075.3 Acanthosepion pharaonis | reverse complement strand
AAAGAGTTGACATCTATGTTCATATATATATATATATATATATATATATATATATATATATATATTTATTATAGATATTTTTATGAAATAGTGCTCAATGTAAATTTACAGAGCATTAATTAATATTCGTGGCTTTTTAGCTTCCATTTTGAAACATGGTTAAAAAACCGAAAAACATTTTAATTCAATTAAAATTATTTTTAATATATAATATAATATATAATATATATATATATATATATATATATTTGTTTGTTTCTGTGCTTTATGTTATTATTTAAAAATATATGTTTTTTATTTAGTTCATCATTCTTATTTCTGTAGATATTTTCAAAAATACTTTTTTGAGTATGAACCCCAAATGTTATAATTAGCTACCATTCCTGGTCAAATGAATCATAAAGCTATTTTTTTCTTTTTTAATCATTTCAACCCAAGCAAGGCAACAAAGCCTCTAAGAAGCAAGAGGGTACCGAGTGAAAAAAAAAGTCTGGAGAAAAAGAAATGAAAATAAATTAAGGAGAGAGAATAAGTACTGAAATGGAATTAAGAATACATTTTTAATGATCACTGTTGGTTGAAAGCATGAGTCCAGAAGAAAAAAAAAACTATTAGCATTGAACTAACGGTTACCTCAAACCATTTCAACTGTAAATGATGAGAATTAACTGCCAATCAAGTGCTGCTCTTAAATTGGTAAAGGGAGATATTTTCACCAGAACTGTTATATAAAAATACTTGCTACAGCGGTGGGAAATTGGCTGAAGCCGAGATGTCATGCCAGGACCGATATCATTGCATATTTTCTTTACATCTTATTAGAAATCTCTAATTGCATAGCAAAAGCAACCGACCAGATATAACAACAATATGAATTGTATAGACAAATGATAGACTTCTCAATGTGTATTATGAGCTTCTGGTGAGAAAGATTTTCTAATACGTTACAATAAACAGTAAGCTTCTTCTATAAAAAAAGGGTTAAGGTATAAACAACACATTTCCAGAGCATAATATCGGTCTTTAATCATAAGATTAATTTGAAAATAGAGAAATATAAATAATTACAATTACAACGCCCTCATACCAATCAGAGAAAACTATATTATTATTTTAATCTTGACGTTTTAACAAAAGAATATGGTGGGAAGAATGTGAATAAAAAATGTGTTTCAATTGACGATAACGTTGTTTATCAGAAAACATTCAATTTAGATTTTTATCTCTCAATCTGCACGAATTTTAATCAATAGATATCCGGACTGGTGCTTTTAAAAGAAAACAGATATCAGTTCTTCATTTAATATCCTTCAAAGTAGTCCATTTTGCAGCCCACGTTGTGTCAGTTCAAGCAACCAACCCTCGAACTCCTTCGTCGCATTTGATTTCCTCAAGGTCTTGAAATATTGTTCCTTTCAAGTTGTATTAAGTTTTTGAAAAGAAAAATTTGCAAGAGGCGAGATCTGAGGAATATTCTGGGTGTCATGAATTGGGAAATACTAAAATAAATGACATAAATTCAATCTTGGGACTTAAATAAATGACCACACCAACACACTTTCCAAAAAGCACCTTCTATAAAACAACGGCAACGAACGAACGAGAACGTTATAATGCGTAACAGAGTAGATAAGTCAATCTGTGTCAAGAGGCTACACTCTGCTTCATTTCGTTTCTATTATATTGCTCGTTTTTATTTTTGTTTCTTATTTTATTTATTTATTCATTTATTAACGTGGTAAAAATTTGTTTATATCACTTATAATTTGACCCAAATAAATAAACAAACGACTTCCAGTAAAATAACCGCCATAATAGAATACCCACAACGCACCACTAACCCGTATATATATATATAAATAGCCGAGAAAAATAATAGTATATGTGGCCTGACGATTGCATATAGGATGAAACGGACTGTCGCCTCTAAGTGTTGACTTTTATGTTCACTTTTATATTTACACACGCTCTATCTCTGATATTGAGCACTCTATTCCATAAATATAGCACACCTTAAGACTATATTTCTTACATATATATATATAGTGCAACCTCGGTACACGAAAGTCTCACATGTCGAACAATTCGGTTTTCGAACAGGAAATTTGATATGAAAATGCCTCGGTTATCGAACAAAATTTCGGTCCTCGAACAACATTGCCGAACCGAGTTTTTCCGAAAGGAATGATTTCTGAGTCGAACGCCGTGCTGTATACACTCGTGTGTTGTGTTGTGATTTTTTCCCCAGTTTTATTGTACTGTGACTATTTGTCTCTACATTGATTCTTATTGGAAAAATAATTTCGGTTTACGAACATTTCGGATTACGAACGGCCTTCAATAACGAATTAAATTTGAGAACCGAGGTTCCACTATATATATATATATATATATATATGTTCTTGGGACTCTCAGAACGAACTCCTTTCTCACCAGCCAAAAGTCTTATAGATTGTGTTGGATTCTACTAATTAATCTCTTTAGCTGTAAGTTGAAATGATGATCCCTCTTACTGTTGTGATTTCCTCATCCAGTTTTCCTCTCTACTGTTCCCTCTTTTTAAAAATTATCCACCGTTCTCTTTGTGCTTCTTGAATGAATTTTGAAGACGGAAACCAGAGTATGAATGTTGGTATCATTATTGAAGCCCTAAATGATCTTTTTCCTCTCACTATTGGTCACTTAGAAAGACAGTTGGCTGGCACAAAACAATCTTATCATGCTTGATTTCTAGCCGAATAACTCAAGTTTTCTGACAACAAATGGCATAAAGATGGCTACACATCTAATCTGAAAATCTAGATAACAGAAATACTATACGTTTCGTGGTGTTTTTAGATATTAAACATTTTGTAGGATGGATAATTTTGCTGTTACACGATTTAGACAATTTTGCTCCTTTTTCCAATATATATATATATATATATATATATATATATATATATATATATATATATATTATGCTAGTCTTTCCCGTCATAGTCGACGTAGGATGGACACGCAGCTCAGTTCCTAGGAAGCAACAGCCCAGACATCAGCCCATATGATTTAATTTTAGTGGTGAAGGGTTTGTGCAGAACAAACCACGCTTTATTAATGCCGAATACAGAGACCTGGTGCACTACATGCCACAAGGTCCCCAAATGACCTTCCGCACGTTCTGAATTCGGAGTTGTCCTTCTCCTAGACCAGTTGCCATCCAAGGCTATAGAACCCAGTCTGTCATGCTATTTGTCCAGAGATGGAAAAAATGATTAAAACCTTTACAAAGGGTATTAGCACGTAGCATGTAGTGGATTCGACTGGAATTTGAACTCGGGTCTCCGTTTCCTCAATCCGAGCCGATATATATATATATATATATATATATATATATATATGGTGTCCATAAAGATCGCGTGCACTTTAAAAATGTATAAATTTATTTGTATTTGCGATAGAAATAATCTGTAAAAAATGTTATAAAATTTAATGTACCTAGTTTTAAGTATAACTAAAATAAATAATGTGATTTCAGGCATTACTATAAATCAGTTGGCAAACATTTTCCGTGAAGTGCAAAATCGTGTTACCATTTGTATTGCTAATGAGGGAGTACATGTGAAAACTTAAATAAAATTTCAATAAAACCTCTAAAAAATATGGATCTACTTTTCTAATCCTTTTTACAAATTATTTCTATCGCAAATACAAATAAATTTATGAATTTTTTAAATGCCCCAGAACTTTATGAACACCCTATGTGTGTGTGTGTGTGTGATTTTTACAAATGTACAGAAGCCCGAGCAACACCAAGTATAAGAATGGTGTCAGAATATTTCGTGAGAGGGCCTCTTCTATAGAAATCGTAAATATGATAGACGCATTTATACAATTCTTTCCAATATTTACTTCTTTCGTGTGAAATGTAGACCGGTTCATAAGATCAGAACCTCGCTTCGGTCGTTCAAACTATTACAGGCATGTCAGGTTGTGTTCTGTACTGGTTGTCTTTGGTTTGATTAGTTGCCGGTATCGAATAAGTGTCTACAAAGTGAATGAAAATACCCATTAATAGTCAATGGGCATTCCGCTGTTGAATCTCAAATCAGTGGCTCTCTGACCACGAACGGTCGTTAATGTGTAGATCACGCACAACTTTTTCCCCATCACACATCAAGGAAAGTTTCCGACAGCAAAGAGACGGACGGAAGCCGAACTAACCTCCACCTCTTTCTCCGTCGCTTCTAGAGATGGATGAAGAAATGTTAGCATTTGTAGGTTTCTTGAGGTCGTGTTTAAATTCTAATGTGGATTTGTTTCCGTGGTTCAGGCAGTCGGGTACGTTAGACAGTGCAAGACTTTACTTGTTTAACGGTTCTTTAACTCGCTTCTGCAGTATTTTCTAAGAAATGTATTCACAAGTATGTACTTAATTATACAGAGATAAAAGAAAAGTAAACCTGGTAAACATACATCGAAGCAGAACTTATCCGTTATGTGCCGTGCGTGATACACACTTAGACGATCATGTGTCTTTCGATACATGACTGACGAGGCAGGGTTTTTTTTCCCGCATTAGCTTATTTCTTTCTGCAGTAGACCAGATAACAACAAAGGCTATAGAACACGGTCTGTCCTGCTATTTACCCATAGTTGGGAGAAGAAGAAGGGGATTCATAAGAGTAATAGCACGTAAGTGAATGTAATGGATTCGCTCTCCGATTTCTCAATCCAAGTCGCCATCCATTACTCCACATTATAATGTATAACTATTTTACTGTAAAAAAATAGTGTCATAATCTTGATTTGAGTTAGTAAGAAAGTTTACGTACGGATACTTTATACATTTCTACCAATGTCTGAGATTAATTAACCAATAAGATAGGAAGATGAATTCAATCGATTTTTGAATATTGTATAATGCGTTCATTCTGAAACAGTTACGTTAGCGAATATGTAAAAGTAATCCTGGGTTTCCGACAGGAGAAATCTTTTCAAAGTCTGCTCCAAGATATGGA